>SJYX01000049.1:326374-385986 GCA_006410675.1 Oreotragus oreotragus
TTTTTTTTTTTTTTCCTTAAGGATTGTCCTTGGGAATTGGTGGAAAGGAAAAAAGACATATAAAAAAAAAGAAAAATATAGATAGTAGAAAAAAATTTTGGCAAAATTTATGTAGGAATTTTTAAAACAAATCTTTACAAAACACTCTCGGGTCTTTTTACCATGTAATTAGATATGAAAGCAATCTGTTATCATATTTTTTTAAAATTAAGAATCAGAATATGTAGATTTAGTACATAGTGCTTGAATTTTAGTCCAACTATTTTCTGTCAAAATAATTTCCTATCACAGCATCCAGGGACTCCTAAGGATTTAAGATGACCTTAAGTATTTAAGCCGATGCATTCTTTGACTTATGATTCTCTTCTGAAATAAAGGAAATTGAGTCTTGGCACTTTAGGAAAATATCCATGTATATTAGAATATACTTCTAAATGAATATCTCTGTAGGAAAATGAACTTTCTTTTTAGAGAGAAATAAAAGCTGCTACGGAAACTTGAGGTTTAATGTTTTTTTATTGTAACCTTTATTCCCTGCCAAAAACTGTATTTCAGGAAACCATTCTGTTTTTTATATTTTAGGAAAATTTAAATAACCAAATGTTTTGCCAACTATAGGGGAAAAAACACATGAAAAAAACAAAACAGAGAGGAAGATTATAGATGTAAATTGAGTATATTGATAGTTACATCAAATGTGTGTGATCCAAGTGCTCCCATTGTAAGACAGAGAAGAATAAGACCCAGCTACATGTAGTCCACAAGAAATCTACCTTAAAGACAAAATCATGTTAAAAGTGAAAGGATAAAAAGTGATGTACCATGTAAGCACAAATTAAAACAAAGTTGGAATGGCTATAAAAATAATTAGATAAAGTTTCATTTCAGACTAAGGAATATTATGAAGGATAAATCGTATGTTTCATAATGTTACAGGGTCAATTCATAGTTGAGTGAAGATGGTCAAAAGACCATTTTAAAACTTCTAGTTATAAGATAATAAGTAAACATACTGGGGATGTGATGTACAACAGGATGAATAGAGTTAAGACAGTTATATGGTATATTTGCAAGTTGCTAAGAGAACAGATCCTAAAAGTTCTTATCTCAAGAAAAATAAAAATTTTTTTGGTATCTATATGAAATGATAGATGTTAGCCAAATATATGGTGATAATCACTTCACAAGTCAACCCACTTTGCTGATCTTAAACTTATTTAGTGCTGTATATCAATTGTTTCAATAAAACTGGAAAAATGGCACAATTCATCAAAAGACACAAAATCCTGAATATATATATCTGAAGATATAGATATATATCTTCAAAATATATAAAGCCAAACTGGCTTCAGTAAGAACAAGTGCCTTGTTACCTGGTGGACAGTCTGTAAGCCTACATTTTTCTTTTCCTTGCTCAAATGAATGGCAATAAATGAAGAGGGAGGCATATATTTCTTCCAGTAACATGCCCTCGGGGGCCAAAACTAAGTACATACTTGGGGAGAAAAAGTTTGGTTTATAGTAAATAGAAAGAACTAAAATAATCACTGAGGGTAAAAGAATTAGCAAAGGAATTATTCCTAAATGAATGAACAGTATTTTGTTATCTTGAGAAAGACAAAGCCAAAAAGTTATTTTCTTTCTTAGCTTTGACTCAGATGTTTGTAAGGACATCTCAGATGCTCCATCCTTACTAGAACAAGATGCCACGACCTGGGAGATAGCATTAAACAACATCGCTATTAGAATGGCAATGTCATATGCATCAATAAAATAAAAGAAATTTTCCTGATGTCTAAACAGAAAAATCCTAACATGGTATGTCTTTGGCTCTCATTTTATAGATATTTACTATTAGGATCCCGAATGAGATCATTTCTATGGGAATTCCTTTCCCTTGGTCAAACATAATTTATTCTGTTTTATGTTAGAACTGAAGATCATCGTGTACCTATAAATTTTAATGAAATGTTAAGATTATGATTATATCATATTACGAAATGTTAAGATTATAATGAAAGGCATTATTTGCCTAGTATATCATAGTGTTATACATCAATACCTTTAAGGAAAAACTAAAAGAACAAAGAACATTGGTGTTATTGAGGTTGACCAATCCATACAGCTAACCTAGCCATTTGTTTACCAGAGATACAGTATCTGCAGTTTAGACAGACTACCTATGGTAGACATTCTGGTATCCACAAAGGTATATGTAGGAATACTCACTTTCCATATGACATTATCCTGGGAAATAGGGCATATGCGGCTGCAAGATACGCTTCCCAATTACACATGGGCAGTTAGTAGCAGCAGCAGCAGGAACAAAAACACGATGCATAAAACATTCACTACCAGACCAGAGAGCACTTTAGGGGGAATAAGAGAAAGCCTCAGCTTAGGAATGTTCAGATGAACAAAATTTGCTTTAACGAAGAGAGTTTTCAAAGAAGAAAAAAAAATCTTGCAAAAAGAAGGTGGCTTGGGGAGTTTTCAAATTTTATGAAGAAGATATCAAGCTGTTTAGTTTAATTATGCAGTTTCAACTAAATAGTTTTTACAAATAGAACAAGGTTAAGATAACCGGCTCGACCAACAGTGAAAAAAGCCTGTCTCTTATACACATCTCAGCCTTTGCTGGTGAAAAAAAAAATCTTGCAAAAAGAAGGTGGCTTGGGGAGTTTTCAAATTTTATGAAGAAGATATCAAGCTGTTTAGTTTAATTATGCAGTTTCAACTAAATAGTTTTTACAAATAGAACAAGGTTAAGATAACCGGCTCGACCAACAGTGAAAAAAGCTTTGCACTATGACACAAGCAAGAGTTTTAGATATATTATGTAAAATAGAGGCCAAAGAAGACAATCCCATTGGCCTGGCATACAACTGACAAAATATAGGTAGTTCATTCATGGAACTATATGGATCCCCTCATTAACACAGTTTCCAAAAGGGGAATATATTTTACATCAGTCTTTTTAACAGCTCCAGCAACCTCAATAGACTAGAATAAGATACTCCAATTATACAACTTGTGAGCATAGAAAAAATTTCAACTTACATGAATACTACAAAGAGACAGTAAAAGATTTCTTAAAAGATTCCTTTCATTTGAAACCATTTTGATCTGCTCCTTTGTGATGGAAGGAAGGTATCTTATTCAGAACACTTAAGAACTCCACATTTTACAAAAACATCGTCTTTGATAATATGTGTGTACGTAATAATATTTGGCACACAGGAAATAGTTGTTTCAGTTGGGGAGTAACAAATGCTACAGTCCTAATTTCTGATTTTTGTAACTATATTTTTAATATTTATAGTGATAGTACAATTTAGTACAATACTGAGATCATTGGTCAACTGGTTAATCAACTATTACCTATCAATCTGATAGGTGAAAATAAGACATGGTAATACAGACATAGTTGATCAAATGCACAAGGAAACAGTTAAAATCTGCTTAGGATGCAGTGTCAGCAGAAGATGTGGACCTGAAGAGGACGTCTATCTTATTAATAATGAGTTATTCATTATAATCTGTAAGCATAAGCTTATAGCAAAGTTCAAATTACAGTAGGCAAAGACTGTAAGAATAGTTAATTAAGTTGGTGCAAAAATATGGTAAAAATTTTCACAGAAATTGTATTAGTTTATCTTCTTAAATTGATACCTACACTTAACCGGCACGACTGAAGTGACTTAGCAGCAGCAGCAGCGCACTTAACTGGTACTGTGTGGATTTATTTCAGCTGGGCTGAATTGATATCATGCCTGTCTCTAGAGTTACTGACCCTTGGGCAATGTTATGGGATCTATTGTAAAGGTAATATTCTGCAACCATGGATCTGTGAGTTGTTTCAGAACAGGACTTAACAGCTTGACAATGTTGTTTAGAAATCCTGATTGGATTTATAATTTGTACCTGGTTTCAGGAAATGGTGGTAATAGGGGCTCCAGCAGCGCTGGTCACATAACTAGAATATGCCTACAAAATCAGCCTGCTTCAAAACCCTTCACCATGATAGACCTTGGGCTTCCTGGTACAAAGGTGCTTTGCTTATAGGCAAGCTTAGGATGGTTTGAGGTCTTCAATAAAAAGTTGTTTTGCGAATAAAAACGGTTTGAGACCTGTGAGTCCTGTTGACAACTGAACAGTTAAGTTGATCAATGGGAAATCAACTCAATTGTGTATTCCAATGCCAATACCTCAAAAATGGATAGAACAAGTATAAGCATACATATGAATTGAATATCATCCTCAACTTTGTGGCATTTATAGAACATTCTGTTCCATGTTAGGTGAATAAGCATTCTTTTAAAGTGTATACAGAACATGCATCAAATCAGTTCATATTCTGGCCCATAAAAGATCAAAAGAAATTTAAGAGGACTGAATGCTTACAAAGTGTGTTCTTTAAACAAAACAAAATTAAAAAGATATCTGGATACTTTTCAAATATTTGAAAACTAAATAACACACTTTGAAAAAACTCATAGTCAAAGGGAGATATCACAAGGCAAGACATAAAATAATTGGAATTGAATGAAAAGAAAAATATGTATAAAAATATGAGGCACAGAGTTAAAGCATTACTTTCAGGGAATTTTATAGCATTAAATTAAGTGATCATTTTAGGAAAGAAGAAAAAAGTTTCAAAGCAGTGATTTAAGTTTCAGCTTAAAATACTGGGGGGGAATCAAACTAAATCTATAGCAAGGAGAAATGAGGAAATAATAATAAGAGAAATTAGTGAAATAGAAAATCAAAAAGTAGAGAAAATGAATTCCTAAGCTGTTTCTTTAAAAAGCACAATAAATGGATAAAATAAATTGATTGTTAAAAAGAAGAAAATGCATATTACCAATATCAGAAAATAAATTAGGGGCATCACCACAGACAATTGATAGTTGGGTATCTTATGAAAAAAATTCATGCCAATAAATTTGACTACTTGCAAGAAATGAACAAATCCTTTCAAAGATACAAATTACCAGAACTAGATCAAGAACAGAAAACCTGAATAGCCTGTTAGCCCTGAAAGAAACTGAATTCATAATTTAAAACTTACCAAGAAAGAAAACTCTAGGCCCAGTGGATTCCCTGGTGAATTTTACCAATCATATAAGGCACAAACAATGCCAGTTTTACAGTTTTTCAATTCATTTTATAAGGCCATCATTATACTGATTTCAAAATTAGACAAAAATATTACGAGGAAATATAATTCAACGTGTTACACACACACACACACACACACACACACACAGAGCTCTACAAATTTCAGAAGATTGCAGCAGGAGAGGAAGATAGAGAGGAGGCTGAGGGAAGACTTAGCTTGCCAAGCCCTGGTCCAGCCGCTGAGGAGTGAGTCCTGCTCAAGGCCTTAAGAACCTCTCAGAGGTCAGTCTGTCACCAGCTGCCCAGCCTTCACATCTGTTAGTGCATTTTATAGCCAAAGAGACTCTGGGAAGGGAGAGCTCTCCAGATGGACCTTTGTGTGACATAACCAAGTAAATTCCAACATCTCGGAACCTGCTGCCCATGCTGAGCTTGGCAGCCCCTCACCACCCATGACAACTACATTTAAGGCTCTATCTGACCCCTTCTTAGATAGGTACCTAAAAATATAGTCCAGATACATGAAGATGGAATATGGGCCACCAAGGCCCTCCTGACTTGAAGTGTACTCCTAGTGCGTCTCACAACACCTCACTGTTTATAACTAGTTAGTTCAGGCAGCTCCCTGAGCAGGTTTAACCACTCACCATCAGCTAATTGATTCCACCCCAGGACAATAACTCTGCCTTAATGTAAATCAGCAGTCTGAGATTTTCAAAACCTTTCAGCTGTTTACAAAGCTCTTTGATCAACTATGTGTCTGCTGGGCTCACCTGCATATAGAAAAGGAGTGTGTTGGCTTGTATTAGATGCGAATCATCTCATTCAAAACTCACACTTCTCAGCTGGGGAAACTTTAAGACCCAGAGGGTGCAGCCCTGATTCTGGTTACCCCTATTTGCAGTGTAACAGCAGAACACAAGTCCTGCTGCAGAGCTTCAGACCCTTACAGCCCTACAGGTAGGGCTTATCATACAGAGGGCCATGTCTGGATGCTGCATATTTAGGCCATCATGGTGCAAAGTCTTGAGTAGGTACAGGGTAGGTCTCTGCCTCTCCTCTCTGCCTTCTCAATGCTAGGAATGTATTTATTCACTGAAATTCTGACCACTAGTGAGCAGTCAGTGGGGAGAAATAGAGAACAGGGAAACACCTTGCTCCCAACCCACTTCCTCTCTTCAGTTCAGTTCAGTCACTCAGTTGTGTCCGACTCTGCAAGCCCATGAACTGCAGCACGCCAGGCCTCCTTGTCCATCAGCAACTCCCGGAGTCTACCCAAACCCATGTTCATTGAGTTGGTGATGCCATCCAACCATCCCATCCTCTGTTGTCCCCTTCTCCTCCTGCCCTCAATCTTTCCCAGCATCAGGGTCTTTTCCAATGAGTCAACTCTTCGCATCAGGTGGTCAAAGTATTGGAGTTTCAGCTTCAACATCAGTCCTTCCAATGAACACCCAGGACTGATCTCCTTTAGGATGGACTGGTTGGATCTCCTTGCAGTCCAAGGGACTCTCAAGAGTTTTCTCCAACACCACAGTTCAAAAGCATCAATTCGTCAGCACTCAGCTTTCTTTATAGTCCAACTCTCACATCCATACATGACTACAGGATAAACCATAGCCTTGACTAGATGGGCCTTTGTTGACAAAGTAATGCCTCTCTAGTTTTTTACTGGAGCTTCTTGCTCAAGCCCATCCATACTATGACGGTTACAAACTTGCCAATTCCTCTTTTCCTCCCAGTGTATTACTTAAACCTTCAGTGGAGGGAGGAAAACCACAGACTTAGGATAACACAAGAGTGTGGGAAACTGTCAGTGAAACACAGGACAAGTAGGAAAATATCAGATCTCTTCCAAGGCACAGCTTTATAAATTTAGTAAGTACAAAAATTTAAAATCGGGCAAACTCATCACATAGTTTACATGAAATATGTGCAAGCTTTCTGTGCCAATAATAACTCAAAGTAGTTTTTTTTAATCGAGACATAGTTGACATGTAACATATATAACAGTATCAGGGTACCTCACAATTTGATACTGTGATCATTTCTCAACATACAAGTAAGTCTAGTAACATTACCATACATAGTTGCAAATTTTTTTCTTAGGAGGACAACTTTTAAGATTTACCCTTAGCAACTTATAAGTACATATTATGTTATTAATTACAGTCACCATTCTATATATTACACTAGGACTTATTTTATAGCTGTACATTTGTTGTTTTTAACCCCTTTCATTCACTTTGCTCCCCTCTCTCCAGCCCCTACCTCTGGCAACCACCAGTCTGTTCTCTATATCTGCGACATTTTGTTTTTTAGATTTTACATATAAGAAAGACCATACAGTAAAAAAAAAAAAAGTCAATAAAAAGGGACAATAATACATCATGACTTAGTGAGTTCATCCTAGGAATGCAAGCTGAATTTCAAAATTTGGGGGTTTAAAGATGAAAACCAGACCATGTATTTCACCTCAAGAGACAGAAAAGCAATATCATATTAGTAGATGCAAAAAAAATATATAAAAATTCATCATAAATTCATAATTAAAAACTTTTATATAAGAAATGAATCACCAGTACAGGTTCGATACAGGATCCTTCGGGCTGGTGCACTGGGATAACCCAGAGGGATGGTACAGGGAGGGAGGTGGGATGGGGGTTCGGGATGGGAACACGTGTACGCCCGTGGTGGATTGATGTTGATGTGTGGCAGAACCAATACAATATTGTAAAGTAATTAGCCTCCAATTAAAATAAATAAATTTAAATTAGAAAAAGCTCTCAGCAAATAAAATACAAAGGAACATCTTGAATCAAGAGAGTAACCTGCATGACTTCATTTGCATCATACTTTATAATGAAATTCTCTAAGATTAGGAACAAAGAAAGGATGTCCAACTCCACAATTTTGATTTGGCATAACGTTGGAACTTCTAAACAGAGTGATAAATCAAAGAAAAGAGTAACAAGCATTCAGATTGAAAAGAATACATTCATGAATGTAATGACAATGTAATTGTCATTATTCAAGATAATTTGATTATAAATATAGAAAATTCTAAAGAATACACAAAACCTACCAAACTTAATAAATGGATTTATATCAAAATTACAAGATATAAAATAAAGGTAGAAAATTCAATTGTCTTTCTATATGCTTGCCACAAACAATGTGAAATTAAAATGTAAAAACAAATACTGTTTTAACATCATAAACATATGACAATGTGTGGCAGAACCAATACAATATTGTAAAGTAATTAGCCTCCAATTAAAATAAATAAATTTAAATTAGAAAAAGCTCTCAGCAAATAAAATACAAAGGAACATCTTGAATCAAGAGAGTAACCTGCATGACTTCATTTGCATCATACTTTATAATGAAATTCTCTAAGATTAGGAACAAAGAAAGGATGTCCAACTCCACAATTTTGATTTGGCATAACGTTGGAACTTCTAAACAGAGTGATAAATCAAAGAAAAGAGTAACAAGCATTCAGATTGAAAAGAATACATTCATGAATGTAATGACAATGTAATTGTCATTATTCAAGATAATTTGATTATAAATATAGAAAATTCTAAAGAATACACAAAACCTACCAAACTTAATAAATGGATTTATATCAAAATTACAAGATATAAAATAAAGGTAGAAAATTCAATTGTCTTTCTATATGCTTGCCACAAACAATGTGAAATTAAAATGTAAAAACAAATACTGTTTTAACATCATAAACATATGACATACATAGAAATAAACCCTAAAATATAGTTAGATCTATTTGTGTATGCTCAGTCACTCAGTTGTATCTGACTCTTTTCAACACCATTGGATTGTGTCCCAGCAGGCTTCTCTGTCCATGGGATTTCCCAGGGAAGAATACTGGAGTGGGGTGCCATTTCCTCCTCCAGGGTATTTTCCTGCCCCAGGGATTGAACCCACATCTAGTACATTGCAGGCAGATTTTTTACCACTGAACCACTGGAAAAGCCCCTAGATTTAATGAAATCTATAGTCTGAAGTCTATAAAAAACCTGATCAGGGAATTATAGAAGACTTAAACAATATGTTCACTGATCAGAAAATCCAATATTGCTAAGCTTTTAATGACTGGAGTGGGGTGCCATTTCCTCCTCCAGGGTATTTTCCTGCCCCAGGGATTGAACCCACATCTAGTACATGGCAGGCAGATTTTTTACCACTGAACCACAGGAAAAGCCCCTAGATTTAATGAAATCTATAGTCTGAAGTCTATAAAAAACCTGATCAGGGAATTATAGAAGACTTAAACAATATGTTCACTGATCAGAAAATCCAATATTGCTAAGCTTTTAATGATATATAGGCTTTGATGTAGACATTAAAAAGCCACTTCAAAAATTTATTTATAAACATAGGAGATCTAGAATAGCAAAACGTGCAGCGAAGTAGAATAGAGTTGGAGGGGGTCACAGTACGGGAATGCATTAATCACTTTCAGGCTACAGTAATTCAGACTGGGTGGCATTGGTATTAGTGTAGATATATAGATCATTGGATAAGAACAGAGTCCAGATACAGATACAGACTCATACAAATATGGTCAATTGGTTTACAACAAAAGTAACTCAGTGAATGAAATGATAGATATGGTAGACTGAATAATGTCTCCTCCCAAAGATGAACGTGTCTTAATCCTCTAAACCTATGAAATAGAACCTTATATGGCAAAAAGAACTTTGCTAATGTTGTTAAGCCCACTCTAGTACTCTTGCCTGGAAACTCCCATGGACGGAGGAGCCTGGTAGGCTGCAGTCCATGGGGTTGCTAAGAGTCGAACGCGACTGATCGACTTGACTTTCACTCTTCACTTTCATGCATTGGAGAAGGACATGGCAACCCACTCCAGTGTTCTTGCCTGGAGAATCCCCTGGACGGTGTAGCCTGGTGGGCTGCTGTCTATGGGGTCACACAGAGTCGGACACGACTGAAGCCACTTAGCAGCAGCAGCAGCAACGTTGTTAAATCTTTGGACTTCCTTAGTGATGGATAAGAATCTGCCTGCCAATGCAGGGGACACCAGTTTGATCCCTGGTCCAGGAGGATTTCACATGCCAAGAAACAACTAGCCCATGCAGCAGAACTGCTGAAGCCTGTGTGCCTAGGGCCTGTCTGTGCTCCACAGCAAGATGCCACCACAGTGAGAAGCCCACATACTTCAACAAAGAGTAGTCCCCATTTGCCACATCTAGAAAAAGCCTACGCAAAACAACAAAGACTCTGCTCAGCCAAAAATTTAAAAAGAAATAAAACTTACTTTAAAAAAAGATCTTTATTTTTTGGGTAAGCACAATTTTTTTTTTCTTCCCAGGTGACACAATGGTAAAGAATTTGCCTGCCAATGCAGAAGATTCAGGAGGCAAAGTTTAAATCCCTGGGTCAGGAAGATACCCTGGAGTAGGAAATGGCAATCCACTCCCATATCCTTGATTGGAAAATTCCATAGCCAAGAGGAGTTTGCAGGCTATAGTCCATGGAACTGCAAAGAATCAAGACATGACTGAGCAACTGAACATGCACAATGATTTTACTCTGGTGAGTATAATGTAATTACAAGGGTCCTTATAAAAGGGAGACAGAAGATCCAGAGTGAAAGAAGGCAACATGATGACAGAAGCTGGCTCAGTAAAGTAGATTTGACAGTGCTACACTGCTGGTTCTGAAGATGCAGGAAGCAGCTAGAGGAGCCGAGGCAACCTCTAGAATCTGACAAAGATAAGGAAAGGATTCTCCCGTAATAGAAGTTCAAGAAGAAACCAATATTGCCAAAACCTTTAGCTCAGTAACACTGATTTTGGACTTCTTACCTACAAAACTATAAGATAATAAATTTGTGTTATTTTAAGCTAGTAAAATGCTTGTAATTTGTTATAGCACTAATAGAAAACAAATACAATAGCATTTTGAACAAATGGTGCTGAAACAAAATTGGATAACCATATGCAAAAATGAACCTCATGCCTTACCTACAGCACTATGAATTTAGAATAAGAATAAATAATAAACCTAAATGTAACAGCTAAAGATATACTCTGGAAAAAAATGCCATAGGAGAAAACTGGATTAGGCAAATATTTCTTAGGATACAAATCATGGACTAAATAAATAGATAGGACTTCATCAAAATTAAAATGTTTTGCTCATTAAAATATACTATTTAAAAAAGAAACAGCATGATATTTGCAAAACAAATTATAAATAACTTAGATTTATATAAACACTTTCCCTGGGGTTTCCCTGGTAACTCAGACAGTAAAGAATCTGCCTACAATGCAGCAGAGCCGGGTTCAATCCCTGGGTCAGGAAGATCCCCTGGAGAAGAGAATGGCAACCCCCTCCAGTATTCTTGCCTGGAGAACACCTTGGACAGAGGAGCCTGGTGGGCTACAGTCCATGGTCACAAAGAGTCAGACATTACTGAGCAATTAACACAAACAATTTAAAAATATATAGACAATCTCTTATCAGATACTTTATCAAAGTAGTATACATAGAAAATAATCACACAGAAAAATGTTCAACATCAAGTTATTGAAGAAATACGAATTAAAAACACTAGATAGCTATGCCACAGTTCTTATAATGGCTACAATGAAACAAACATTCACATACAGGTACACGTCAAACTGACAGTACCAAGCTTATTAGTGACTATGTAGAGAGACGCTGGGCTGGAAGAAGCACAAGCTGGAATCAAGATTGCTGGGAGAAATATCAATAACCTCAGATATGCAGATGACACCACCCTTATGGCAGAAAGTGAAGAGAAACTAAAAAGCCTCTTGATGAAAGTGAAAGAGGAGAGTGAAAAAGTTGGTTTAAAGCTCAACATTCAGAAAACGAAGAAGATCATGGCATCTGGTCCCATCACTTCATGGCAAATAGATGGGGAAACAATGGAAACAGTAGCTGACTTTATTTTAGGGGGCTCCAAAATCACTGCAGACGGTGATTGCAGCCATGAAAATAAAAGACACTTACTCCTTGAAAGGAAAGTTATGACCAACCTAGATAGCTTATTCAAAAGCAGAGAAATTACTTTGCCAACAAAGGTCCATCTAGTCAAGGCTATGGTTTTTCCAGTAGTCATGTTGGATGTGAGAGTTGGACTGTGAAAAAAGCTGAGTGCCAAAGAATTAATGCTTTTGAACTGTGGTGTTGGAGAAGACTCTTGAGAGTCCCTTGAACTGCAAGGAGATCCAACCGGTCCATTCTAAAGGAGATCGGTCCTGGGTGTTCTTTGGAAGGAGTGATGCTAAAGCTGAAACTCCAGTACTTTGGCCACCTCATGCGAAGAGTTGACTCATTGGAAAAGGCTGTGATGCTGGGAGGGATTGGGGGCAGGAGGAGAAGGGGACGACAGGATGAGATGGCTGGCTGACATCACTGACTCAATGGACATGAGTTTGAGTGAACTCCGGGAGTTGGTGATGGACAGGGAGGCCTGGCGTGCTGTGATTCATGGGGTCGCAAAGAGTCAGACACGACTGAGTGACTGAACTGAACTGAACTGAGGCAGAAAAACTGGAATTCTTACACGTGGCTAGTGAGAATTGTTGGTCTGCAAACTCAGCCCCATAGTACACAGAGGGCAGGCATCCAAGGCCAAAGAAAGCCAGGCCACTCCGGATCGTTAGGTGGCACGCTTAATAAGCAAGGAAATTTACATAGGAGGCTTGCCTTTAGCAACCCAAAGCCGAGATCTCTGCACCGGACCACCAAACTTAAAAGTTTATACAGAGGCTATTTACTGGGGTTCAGTCAGCAGATTCAGTCCAGATGGTCTCAACAACACCTTGCTTTCTCAAGGCTGTGCTCTTGGGACAGTGTCTAGTGTGGGAATGTATTGATACATTCCAAGGATAGGGCAAGGAGTGAGAACCCTCAAATTGCTGGAGTCCAGCTTGCAGGGCAATCAGCTGTCATGTACTTTCCGTGACCTCCTCCAACAGGAATACAAAGTCGTACAGCTAAATTGGAAAAGGATTTGTTTATTTCTTATAAAGTTAAATATAAATTTACCATACATCATACAACTAATAAGTTGTGTAAATAGAAAAAAAGAAAAGAAACTAATATCTGTAAAATATTTGCACTTTAATGTTCATAGAAGCTTTATTCTTAATAGTTTCAAACTGGAAGAAGCCTAAAATATCTGTCAACTGGCCCATAGTCAAAAAAATCATGGTATAGTCATATAATAAGATACAATAATATAATATCTAGCAGCAGAAAAGAACAAATTACTACATTTCAAAATGAGTGAATTGTAAAAGCATTATTTTAAGCTAAAGAAGTCAGACACAAAACATTACACAATCTGTAGATCTATTTTTATAAAATTCTAAAAAAGGCAAAGCTATAGTGACAGAAAGAGATCAGTGTTTGGCAGGAATTCAGGGTAGGGAAAGGTGTTGACCATAAAAATGTATGTGGGAAATGTTTGTGGTGATGAACATAGTCTATGTCACTGTTTGGGTGATAGTTACACGACCATGTAAGTTTGTTAAAACTCACTGAATTATACATTAAAATCCAAAATGTTATTTTAGTTAAATCATAACCCAATAAACTTGATTTTAAAATGAACTACTAATACACTCAAACTACCAGTAAATTTCTAAAACATTATGTTAAGCAATAAAATAACACAAAAGAGTAAATACT
Source organism: Oreotragus oreotragus (assembly GCA_006410675.1). Classification (NCBI taxonomy): domain Eukaryota; kingdom Metazoa; phylum Chordata; class Mammalia; order Artiodactyla; family Bovidae; genus Oreotragus; species Oreotragus oreotragus. The sequence goes on from SJYX01000049.1 coordinate 340,211, forward strand.
TTTATTATTCCATGTATATTGTGTTCAAGAAAAGGCAAATATTCTACAGAGATTTAGAACTAAAGATAAAAAATTTTTAAATTGAATAAAGAAAAAATGAAAAAGACAATGACTGTTTAAAGGGATGTTGTTTGACTGGAACCCTTTATCAGAGTATGTTCTGGTGTGACTGAAAATTTTTTGTCTCCTTACTGGTGTGGTGCTTATGATGATATATTTAGTATAAGCATTATCACAGCTCTCAACCTATACACTATGAAGGGTTTTTTGTTGCTGTTGTATGCAAATTTTACCTCAATAAGAAAGAATGGTTTTCCCTAGTAGAACCTGAACTAAAAGCACACAGTTTGGCACGCTCTTATGGTTTCTGACCATTTATTTTAGGAGTTATCAAAACACTCAGTTGTTTCATGGTTTGCACTTTCCAAACGTCACAAACAGAAAGTCACTTAGATGAACATGGTAGACCAAAAATCTACAGCTTTCAAATTCCCTGTTTAAGCTCTTCAGGTAAAATCATGAGAATATATTTCTTTAATTTTGGGCTGTGCCGGGTCTTCCTTGCTACACAAGCTTTGCTCTAGCTGTGGTAAGCGGAGCTTACTTTCTGATTGCAGCGCACTGTCTTCTCGTTGCGCTGGTTTCTGTTGCTGAGCACAGGCTCTGGGCACACCGGCTCAGGACCTGTGGCTCCTGGGCTCTAGGGCACCAGCTCAGTGGGTGTGGAACTCGGGCTCAGTCATGCCAAAGCATGTAGGCTCATCCAGGATCAGGGATCAAACCTGTGTCTCCTGCACTGGAGGACGGATTCCTTACTGCTGAGCCACCAGGGAAGCGCTAAAGTAAAAGTAAATGCCTGAGGTCATCTCTATAAAATTTCCTGACCCCGGAGTAGCATCCTATGTGAAATAGACACATTTTATTGAAAAAACAACAGAAGTATACAGAGGTGTTGTTTCTGCATCAGTCTTTCCATGAAGGGGATGAAATCTCAGACTCCTTTTGAAATAGGAGGGGTGTATGTTTTCTACTGGGAAATTCTGCAGTTAAACTGAGCTTACCCTTAGAAAATTTCAATCACTTATAGAAACTGTTTCTGTTTAGTTTAACACAATGTCCCTATAATTTGCTGCGTTCTCTTTATATCATATATAGTTTATTTCAGTGATTTGTTTAACAAGCAAGGGTTTATATTTAGAAACCTGGAAACTATGTCAATCTATTATTTAATTGTGTAAGAAACACAATCAACCTAGTTTAAACAGAAAAGGGAATGTACAGGCTTGCATGGATGAAAAGTATACAGTAACATTTCAGACACTGATAACAGCCACTCAGATGTTATCATCAGTGCTAGATCTTCATTTGCATCTCTCAGCTCTTCTCTTTTCCATGTTGCTTACTTCTCAGCCAGTTCCCTTCCCTGTGGTGGCCCCCGGAAGCTTGATGCCTGTATCTCAGTTTGTGTGTGTGCTTTGTCATTCTTGTGTCTGACTCTTTTGCAACCCCATGGACTGTAACCCACCAGGTTACTCTGTCCATGGGATTTCCCAGGCAAGAGTACTGGAGTGGGTTGCCATTTTCTTCTCTGGGGGATCTTCTCAACCCAGGAAAAAATGTGTCTCCTGCACTGCAGGCAGATTCTTTACCACTGAGCCATCAGAGAAGCCTCTGTATCTTAATAGTTCATGTAAAAAGTAATACCAGTTTCCCTTTCTTAATAGCTTCAGCAAAATGTCCTGAAATGATTGCTGTTGATCTGGTGTGGGTAAATCTCTGAACCAGTTAGTGTGCACAGGGAAACAGAAATTCCGTTCTTGGCCAGGTGAGTTGGTCATGGCTCATTGTTAGTCCTGAGGTATGGTTAATACATGGCACCCACTTGAACTGAGAGTTAAGAAGTTATGATTTTCAAAAAGCAAATCAATATCCTCCTCAAGCAAGTTTGGGATTAGAGGCTACTCAATCCATAAATATATCAAACATAAAAGAAAAGCAACAGACTCAATCTATCCTTTGCAGTAATTTAACAGGATGCTTAAATAAATCCTTTGCACAGAGTCATTGCTTAAGAAATATTTGTTCATTGAACACTTTAATGCTTACTTTTCTGTGTAAATTCCTGTTGCTCTTAAAATTGGAATGATTTCTCTCAAGATAACCAAATCTTCCTAACTTCAGAGTTTTTCTTTTGGCGTAGAATTCTAAATGAGATCCATGAAAATTATTCTTCTCATTTGTCTTTTGCTTCCATATTTCTATTCCACTGATACATTCTTTTTGTGTATCTAGTAATTAGTGCCAATGCTGTTTCAAAGAAGCTAACTTTCCTCATCTTAGTAAGTCTCTGGAGAGCAGGTCTAGAATAAACCCAAAGAAATGGCCTATCAAGTCCTTAAGAGATCAGTGGTACAGAATATACCCTATTTTATTAATATATATTTTATATATCCATATCATCTTACATGTTAATAGAAAAGAAAGATTATTATGCATCATGCACAATCTCCATCCCGGTTCATTTTATTATCAAAAGTAGAGCTTTGTCAGAATGCTGGCCAAAATTATGAGAATCATGGAATTTTTCTTCAATAAAACTAGTCTAATCAGTTTGTTACTCAGTCTCTTGACTTCATTATCGCAAGCCTCCTGCTGAACAGGCAAACATTTTAAAAATCAGCAGTAAAATATATTGGGACTTTGAAAACAGAATACTGATAAGCAAAATTCTTTTGATATCCACAATATCCTTTTCCGTTAACAACGGTCTTATGAGAATTAACTTCCAGTGTAAACTATGCTTGACTCAAACCATCATACCATCTATTCTGCCCTTAGAACTGGATAGATGACCCAAATCAGGCCAATGAAATTTTAATCCTGCCATGGGCCCAGAAAAGAACAAAATGCTTTTTCTTTCCTGCTGGCTAAGAAAAGCTTTGATTTGGGTGTTCCTGGCCATTGTTTTATGGCCACAAAGAAAGATGGTGCTGCAAGACATCAACACTGAGTTGACAGTGGTAAGCTGGGTGAGGAAATAGAGGATAATATTAATACTAAGTTCTTATTGGAGTCACAGGATCAAGCTTCTTTGAAGCAATAGTAGTTATACTATCATTTGCTTTGAAGACTCAATAAATCACCTTTATTGATTAGGCCATATTGAGACTTTCTGTAACTTGCAACTTAAAATATTCTAATAGACTCATATTAATACATATCAATATTTTAAAATTATTTTTTTAAAGAAGAAAATAAATCAAGCACAAAGATATAACACTAAACAATATGTCAGGGAGCCTCTGTCCTTGATTTCCAGGTAGCCAAGCTGTTAGCTTTTTTTTTTGGTGGTTGGGGGGGGTTTCAATCTTTTAAGCATGAACACGGAACAAAACTCTTGTACTGAACTTAATATTAAGGCTTCAGTTCAGTTCAGTCACTCAGTAGTGTCAAACTCTTTGCGACCCCATGAATCGCAGCACACCAGGCCTCCCTGTCCATCACCAACTCCTGGAGTTCACTCAGACTCACGTCCATCGAGTCCGTGATGCCATCCAGCCATCTCATCCTCGGTCGTCCCCTTCTCCTCCTGCCCCCAATCCCTCCCAGCATCACAGTCTTTTCCAATGAGTCAACTCTTCGCATGAGGTGGCCAAAGTACTGGAGTTTCAGCTTTAGCATCACTCCTTCCAAAGAAATCCCAGGGCTGATCTCCTTCAGAATGGACTGGTTGGATCTCCTTGCAGTCCAAGGGACTCTCAAGAGTCTTCTCTAACACCACAGGCTTAAATGATGCAACTTCCATGAAAAGTCTTCACAATATCTAAAATTCAACCTAATAATAAAATTCAACTTTGTTGCTAATGAAAGACTAACACAAATGTTTTAAAAGCTCTCTGGAGCAATGGATTTATCTGACTACTTATTATGTTTGGTGTGCATGAGCAATGAGGACAAATTTAGACCAACACTCCACTAACAAGAAAAAAAAAATCAGGTCAATTCCCTAGATAATTGAAATAGCAAATTTACCTGCTCAGGAAATTACCTAATTCCTTTAACTTCCCTGGTCAGTTTGCTTAAGTATGGATAGCTTATCACCATCTCCTGTCCAAAGATAAAAGGGAGGAACCTTTTTCTCTTCTCTTGAACTTCACTCACTCACAGCTGCCAGACTTGTGATGGTCTATTGGTAATCCCACAATACCTTCTTATGTGAATAGAAAGTAAAAGAAACTAAGATTTTTTAAAAGCTGGCATTGAATCCCAGAAAGTTTTAAAACTTTGCATGGACATAGTTTGTGTCCAGGACTACTGACATAAAATTCACCAAAGGCAGTTATGCGATTTCCTGGTCCAGCCTCCATACCCATAGATTCCTACCCAGTAGGCATGAGATACAGCTCATCAAACTACAATTTTACCCAGCCTCCAAAGTGACTTTTAGGCACATGAAAGTTTGAGAAACATTAACACATATCAAGTCAATGCTTTTCCTCCCCTTTCTAGCTAATTATTTGATCTTTATGTGAGTGCATGTTAAGTCGCTTCAGTCGTGTCTGACTCTCTGCGACCCCATGGACTGTAGCCCACCAGGCTCCTCTGTCTTTTTAGGATTCTCTAGGCAAGAATACTGGAGTGGGTTGCGATTTCCTTTCCAGGGGATCTTCCTGACCCAGGTATAGAACCCATGTTTCTTACATCTTCTGCACTGGCAGGTGGGTTCTTTACCACTAGCATCACCAGGGAAGCCCTTTGATCTTTATGAAAGTGAAAGTCGCTCAGTTGTGTCCAACTCTCTGTGACCCCACGGACTGTAGCCTGCCAGGCTCCTCTGTCTGTGGAATTTTCCAGGCGAGAATACTGGAGTGGGTAGCCTTTCCCTTTTCCAGTGGATCTTCCCAATCCAGGGATCGAAGCCAGATCTCCCGTATCACAGGCAGATTCACAACCAGCTATGCTACTAGGGAAGCCCAGTGATCTTTACAGTTGATTCTAAAGCTGATTATATCACAGAGTTTTCTGAGGTGATCAAAAAGAGTCTTAGGAGATAGTCTAAGTAGTTTTCCACCACAAATGAACATTTAAATAAGCAATGGCGGCTTTACTGTCATGACTACAGAGAAGAAATAAATAAGCACCTATATGTTAAATTGACATTTTTAAGGGAGACCATGCATAACACATATTTATGGAGAGTATATTAAGCAAAGGAGCATATTTGGTAATAACATACCTTGTGTGACTTGAAAACAAAAAACACAATTGCATTAGTTCTGTTTTTAAAATAGCAGATCTCAGTTACTTTGTGAGGTTACTCATCCAAAATTTTTGTGGAAATTTTTAGCACAGACATATTGTACATGCATGGTGCCAGGTTATTTTGGCACAATCACGTCGGATTAAATATCTGCTGAGACATCCTGCAAACCTATATCAAACAGCTCCCAATATCTGCAACTGTCAATGACAGAGCTCCAAATGCTCACGGTCTTCAGAGCAACAGTAACTTATATAACAAAATACAGATACCAAAGAATGTTCCCAAACACTGTAAACTAGCTGTGTGAAGGCAAGAGAGAAACATGAAACAAAATAGGAATATGATCACCCGAATGAAAGCATCCAGCTTATATGTATATCTGTGCTGTGCTGTGCTTAGTGGCTCAGTGCTGTCTGACTCTGTGACACTAAGCTCGCCAGGCTACTATGTCCATGGGGATTCTCCAGGCAAGAATACTGAAGTGGGTTGCCATACCCTCCTCATATGTATATCTGCTGTTGCTGCTAAGTCGCTTCAGTCGTGTCCGACTCCATGCGACCCCATAGACGGCAGCCCATCAAGCTCCTCCATCCCTGGGATTCTCCAGGCAAGAACACTGGAGTGGGCTGCCATTTCCTTCTCCATATGTATATCTATCCTAAGATAAAGATGATTGTTCCTGTGGATATAATTAAATTACTTTCACATATTTGCCTGTATATTGAAAAATAGTATTATTTTAAAACCATAATGAATGGATGGGTGAATGGATGAATGGATGGGAGGGAGGAAGGAAAGGCAACAAGGACAAATTATGGTTTTAAAATAATACTATTTTTCAATATACAGGCAAACGTGAAAGTAATTTAATTATATCCACAGAAACAAACTTTTGAGCCAATGGACAGCTGTAAAATATGTATTTTGTCAATATCAAATAGTTTTAACATCTGATTCAAACCCTTGAATCCTATAAAGAATTTCAAGTGCCACATAACACATCTGGTCTCTAGATGAGTGAGAATTATTTTCGTAATGAAGAGCATTGGTTTCATCTGATTTCCTCAGAGCTCCCAGGAATACAGCATAATTAAGCCCCTTCTGTGGATTGTGCTAACATCCTCTCTGCCCATTTCAATCATTTTTCCTTTAAGTGTGGGCCCAGCTCCTGAGATCTCTATGTTGCCAAGCTGGCAGAGGGGAGAGAGAGAAAGGACTGGACTGATAAGTACAGATTAATATAGGTTTTCATCTTGGCATATAGTTAAACAGTTTTGGTGGAGTTGATCCAGCAAGAGCACACAATGTGAGCACCTGCTTTATGTCAGAACCTACATGTATTTCAGGGAGATACTGTCCATGTTACCAATAAATTACAATATGGCGGTGGGATTGTCTTTCTACTCTCCATTTAGGATGACTTGACCCCAATTCTTTATGCATTGACATTTGAGAACTTTCTTCTTTAGATAATCTTCTGTCTCCCAAGCTTTATTTTTATCTTAAGAAATTTCTTCCCCTTACTTTTCCTTTATATACTACTGTTTTGAAAAGAAGTCATCCCTCAGTGTTTGTATTACCTACCTTGCCTGAGAGTTTGACCTCTGCTCCCACCATTTCATTGAAATCACTTTTGCCAATGTCCTCAATCACCTCATCAATGGGGGTTTTTAGTGGTTATTTGAATAAACCTCTAGAGTGCAAATCATACTGCTGGTTGATTCACTCCTTTAACATTTCTTGAGTGTCCATTTAGGTTCAGACATTGCTCCTGGTGCTGGGGAGGCAGCAGAGAGCAAGTCAGGCAAGTATCTTGCTCCAAAGGAGCTGATATTTTAAGTGAACACTCAATTTGGTTTATTCACAAAACCACTTTGCTTCATTGAATCCATATTGTTGGTTCTTATTCTACCTTTCCAATCTTTCTATTCTTTTCCTTTATAGTACCATTTATTCTGTCCATGTCTTGAACATCAATACTCTTTACAAGGTTTTGCCATCAGACTATTTTTATTCTTCCTCTCCATTCCCTCTAGAAGTGATTTCATCTGCTCTACTACCATTTATGGAGCTTATCTAAATGTCTGTATCTATCCCTGAGATTTCTTTGAGCTTTGGAATTTCACATCTCAGGTGAAAAGCCCTACCCACATGTCTTGTAGAACCTTCAAATTAAAATACCCCAAAGATTAACTCATTATGTTCCTTTGCCTCCAAGCAATACCTTCTGTATTGCGTCAAGTGATACCATTAACAATTCCAACCTATGCAAAAAAATCTTAGAAACATCCTCAACTCTTTTCATTCCCTCAGTTGTCTCGATATACAATTAATCATTAGTTCAGTTCAGTTCAGACACTCAGTCGTGTCTGACTTTTTACAATTCCATGAATTGCAGCACGCCAGGCCTCCCTGTCCATCACCAACTCCTGGAGTTCACTCAAACTCACGTCCATCCAGTCGGTGATGCCATCCAGCCATCCTCTGTCATCCCCTTCTCCTCCTGCCCCCAATCCCTCCCAGCATCACAGTCTTTTCCAATGAGTCAACTCTTTGCATGAGGTAGCCAAACTACTGGAGTTTCAGCTTTAGCATCATTCCTTCCAAAGAAATCCCAGGGCTGATCTCCTTTAGAATGGACTGGTTGGATCTCCTTGCAGTCCAAGGGACTCTCAAGAGTCTTCTCCAACACCACAGTTCAAAAGCATCAATTCTTCGGTGCTCAGCCTTCTTCACAGTCCAACTCTCACATCCATACATGACCACAGGAAAAACCATAGCCTTGATTAGACGGATCTTTGTTGGCAAAGTAATGTCTCTACTTTAACTTTCCTTCCAAGGAGTAAATGTCTTTTAATTTCATGGCTGCAATCACCACCTGCAGTGATTTTGGAGCCCCCCAAAATAAAGTCTGACACTGTTTCCCCATCTATTTCCCGTGAAGTGATGGGACCAAATCATCAGAAGGAGCCAATTTACATCTTTAGTATTTCTTGAAATTTTCTCTGATTTTTTCCTCCATCATCTTTCTCATATCCTGAGTAAAGTTCGAACATTTCTAACCTGGACTATGGCATCATCTTCCTGATGAGGTAATTGCTTCAAATCCACAAGTTGCACAGCATCCAGACTAATTTCTCTGCCTGAGACTCTTGAATACTATATATCAACAAAAATTCAAGTAAACATTTCTTGATTCACAGTAGGTATATAGCAAATCTTTGTCAAAGTAAATTTCTTTAGGCCATGGTAAATATTCCCCCCAGTATCCTATATATTTTTGATAAATAGAGCACATACTCATACAGAATAAAACAATAAAAAGCCAAAAGGTGGTACATGATTAGTAAATAGCCATTTTAGCTCTGCTTACAAGCTCTGAGGATTGAGTTTTAGGAGGAATAAAGAGACAAATAACACAATTTTGTTGAGTCAAAATCCCAAATTTGCCTCAGGACATTATTTATTGGGAAAATAAATAGCCAAATTCATGATGCCCTGCTATCAGACCAGAAGTAGACATTACTTAAAAAAAGTAAAGTTGGGATTTTCCTAAGCTTATTTTAAAAGATACATGTTTCTATAGGCAGTATATTTTATCAGTTAAGAAAACTTGGAATTACTTGTGCACATAAAATGTTCTCAAATAAAATATTCACTCATTAATATTCCAGAATATAAATGGTGATTTTAAAATATTACTAGGATGTGGGCTGCCCAACTACTTAATACCACAAGGCCTGGTCTCTCTATAAAAACATTAGCAATAATGAAATCATAGAATTCATTAAATAATTTAAATCAAAGCTTGTTTGGTGTTTTCCCTTTCTGACCTACTCAGCTGCTCCCTTCATTCTTTTATACTAAAGATTAAGTCAGATGTTTACAGAAATGACTCCTCCACTTGACCTTCGGTTCATCTTACTATTATTCTTCATATTTGAATGAAAGCATGTTTATTCTAGTGATAATTTTTGAATAAGTAAGTTGGGTATCTTTTTTATGTGGCACCTCTATGGTGATACTGTATTGGTGTATTGTCATTCTGATGATGTCAATAATTGATGTGGGCCCAATGTGTGCATTCATTTTGGAAGTTTAAAAGATGTGTCATTCGAAAAGTCAATTATCTATCAAGTATATTAGTCAGCAAAAGTGTCAGAGCTAAAGGTAGTCATGTTGAATTCCAGAGGTCATTCAACAAACCATGTCCTTACATCTGACATGTTAATATTATCTTCAGGAACAACAACTTGGTCTACACTTTATGTGAGGCTGTCTCACTACTATCATGATGATGAGTGAAGTTGCTCAGTCATGTCCGACTCTTTGCGACCCCATGGACTGTAGCCTATCAGGCTCCTTTGTCCATGGGATTTTCCGGGCAAGAGTGCTGGAGTGGATTGCCATTTCCTTCTCCAGGGGATCTTCCCGACCCAGGAATCGAACCCAGGTCTCCCGCATTGCAGTTAGACGCTTTACCGTCTGAGTCACCAGGGAAGTCTACTATCATAGGGTAGAAATAATCATCTAGGCTTGTCTATTCAGTGAGGCATCCTTGATAACTTCCTTTTCAGTATGATTTCAAGCACATGAGTTTTTAATATATAGAGAAACATAAACAAAAGTCTCTGTGATAAATTTAGAACATCTGAACTTGGCTCCATAATTTTTTCTGTTATGTAATTTTCCTGAAGGAAAAGAATAAACACATCGCGGCTGTAACTACCTTCTAGTAACTTGATATTCATAAGATGTTTGCATGGCTAACATATCCATATTTTTACCTTAAGTCCAAAAACAGCACTCATTTAATATTTCTTTGTTAATAGCATCAACTTTGCTGCCTAAAGCAAGGTCTTGAAATTTTTACCATAATGATTTTTGTTTCAACTTGGTTTGGAGTCACAGCCCTGGAAGGAGCATGGCCTTAATACTTTAAAATCTCCCCCAGAGCATAGGAGGGGTCAATGCTAGAGCCGGGATTAGATCCTAGGCTGTAACTACCTTCTAGTAACTTGATATTCATAAGATGTTTGCATGGCTAACATATCCATATTTTTACCTTAAGTCCAAAAACAGCACTCATTTAATATTTCTTTGTTAATAGCATCAACTTTGCTGCCTAAAGCAAGGTCTTGAAATTTTTACCATAATGATTTTTGTTTCAACTTGGTTTGGAGTCACAGCCCTGGAAGGAGCATGGCCTTAATACTTTAAAATCTCCCCCAGAGCATAGGAGGGGTCAATGCTAGAGCCGGGATTAGATCCTGTTGGCCTTATGTTATGGCGCTCATTACCAAAGGCCGTGGTGTTAGTCTTCTCTGGTTATAAATGCTGTCATTGTCTGAATATTCCCTTTAGAAAAAAGCTGGAGACCGTAGTGTGAAAAGGCTGCATATGTTCAATACTCTCGGCACCTCCCCTCTTGTTAGATTCATGTGACAGTCTCAGTTGAATATTTATCCATGACTAATAAAGACCTCTTCTCTAGACTCCAATTGACTCACTGCATTTTGAAAAGGCCATGATATTGACATTCCAGTTACCACCTCTGGAACTGCTTCTCAAGCTGAAAATAAGTGTCTGCTGCTCTGTTCATGTTAGATGCACCTGTGTGGAAAAAAAAACATCAAATAAGCCAAGGCTTTCATTTCTATATTTTTTCAGACTTGAAAAATTTCTATCATATTTCTCACTACTACACTGATAAATCAAAACAGGCACTCTCTCACTCATACACACCATGTGTGTTTCAATGCTTCTAAAACTTGCTCAAGATTTCTTCTGGCAGAGATGTTTTTTCCATATGTTCATAGGTTACTGATCCTTCAAGGCCCAAGTCAAATGTTGTTCCATCTGCAATATCTTCTCTGTTTTTTGTTCCATAGCAGAAAACACTGGGCTTCCCTGGTGGCTCAGACAGTAAAGAATCTGCCTGCAATACAGCAGACCTAGGTTCATTCCCTGGGCTGGGAAAATCCCCTGGAGAAGGCCATGGCAACCCACTCCAGTATTCTTGCCTGGAGAATCCCATGGACAGAGAGGAGTCTGATGTGCTATAGTCCGGGGGTAACAAAGAGTTGGACACAACTGAACAGCTGACACTAGACAGAGGAGAATATGCTATTTCTCTTCTGGGCTTCCACAGAACTGTATCTTTACTTGTGTCATGGAATTGACTGCTTTATACCTTGTGTAAATCCATTGCTCTTGCCTAATAGAGATATTTAGAATTATTTTACCTTTTCCCAAACCCATTTGTTTTATAGTCATTACTGTCCAAATATTATCTACTCTTTGGAACTGTACATTATAACAGCATCGGAACTGATAACTTTAACTTTTCCTAGAACCAGTACTTCAGTTCAGTTCAGTCGCTCAGTCGTGTCCGACTCTTTGCGACCCCATGAATCGCAGCACACCAGGCCTCCCTGTCCATCACCATCTCCCGGAGTTCACTCAGACTCACGTCCATCGAGTCCGTGATGCCATCCAGCCATCTCATCCTTGGTCGTCCCCTTCTCCTCCTGCCCCCAATCCCTCCCAGCATCACAGTCTTTTCCAATGAGTCAACTCTTCGCATGAGGTGGCCAAAGTACTGGAGTTTCAGCTTTAGCATCATTCCTTCCAAAGAAATCCCAGGGTTGATCTCCTTCAGAATGGACTGGTTGGATCTCCTTGCAGTCCAAGGGACTCTCAAGAGTCTTCTCCAACACCACAGTTCAAAAGCATCAATTCTTCGGCGCTCAGCTTTCTTGAACCAGTACTTAGTACTAAAGAAAGTGAAAGTGTTAGTCACTCAGTCGAGTCCAACTCTTTGCGACCCCATGAATTATAGCCTGCCATGCTCCTCTATCCATGGGATTCTCCAGGCAAGAATACTGGAGTGGGTTGCTGTTTCTTTCTCCAGAGGATCTTCCTGACCAAGGGAGAGAACCTAGGTCTCCCACATTTCAGGCAGGTTCTTTATTATCTGAGCCATCTGGGAAGTCCAAGTACTAAGCACTTCATATGAACTGATTTTATCCTTACAGCAGTCTGAAAGTGTTTTTATTCTTCCCATTCTTTTAAAAGGAGGAGATAAAGGTGCAAAATATTTAAGCACCTTTCCACAAAGTTCCCTGTGATTCAAGGCACAGGAAGAAGCCAGAGCATAGTCTCTGAACTACTAATACCGTGTTGCTCTATCTGGAAAAGAATGGGAACTAAATGAAATTCCTCCATTATTTGATGAATTCCATAGAAGCTGAAGTTTTTAATCATTTTTATTTATTTGGGTAAATTTTTAGATTTTTGCCATGTAATTAGCAGAAAATTTTCCCTTGTAGTCAATACTCTGTGGGCTTCCCTGGTGGCTCAGTGGTAAAGAGTCTGCCTGCAATGCAGGAGACACAAGTTTGATCCCTGTGTCAGGAAGATCCCCTGGAGAAGGAAATGGCACCCTACTCTAGTATTCTTGTCTGGGAAATTCCACGGACAGAGGAGCCTGGCGGTCTATAGTCCACGGGATTGCAGAGTCAGACACGACTTAGAGATTAAATGACAACAATGCTTTATAGCATTAATTTTCAAAAGGCTAACTGCATTAGAATTACCAGGCACTGGCAGATTCTGGGGCAGTTTCCTATACCTCCAGAATCAATTACTTATAGGAATGTGGGTTTACAAGCTCCTTCCATGCTTTAAACTTGTGGATACTCTGGTTAAACCAAGTGCAGTGTGTTTTCTTCTCTGTCTATTGTGATGGGAGTTGATCTTTCCTGCTTAGAGGCCAGCTTTTATGCTTTCAGGCTGTCTGGTTCCAGGCTATGAAGGTGCTATTCTGATACAAGAGGTTGCAACTTATAGCCCTTGCCATTCAGTTATGCAGGGACTGTAATGCAAAGTATCACTCCAAACAGTCTGCCTCCAGATTCTGTGCTCAGACTCAGAAAGTGATAGATCCAACCAAAGCAGCAGCTTCCCAGAGGCCACCACAGCTATGCTCACCTCTGCTGTATCCTTGGAAGTGAGAATAGGTAAGAAGAAATCAACAGAGGCTTCACCTATTTACCTTCTAGACAATTCTGGTGAAAGAAGACAGTTTTATTTTTTCACCAGCGACTTGTTTTGGTTAACCTACAACTCTTTAGTCAAGAGGTTTTTGAGTTTTTTTGTTTTTTTTTTAACTTTTCATTCATTCAGCAAACATCAAGTACCAGTATAGGCAAGGCATGGCAATAAGAAATGGTGAGTTAAAGATGGGTCAAATATGATCTCTGCCTGAGAGGAAATGTAGCAGTCAAGAGCTGGAACAATTAAATTACGTTCTATTAGAAGTCAAGAGACTTCCCTGGTGGCTCAGACTGTAAATGTCTGCCTACAATGCAGGAGACCTGGGTTTGATCCCTGGATTGGGAAGATCCTGTGGAGAAAGAAATGGCAACCCACTCCAGTATTCTTGCCTGGAAAATCACTTTCACTTTTCACTTTCAGAAGTTGAGAGTAGGAAAACCGTATGGTAGGTGAAGTCAAGAAAGTCAAGAGCAGGAGAAGAGAATTCCAAGTGAAAGAAATAGAATGTGCAAAGAGACTGGGGCATGACAGTGTGCTTAGATCAGTGAACCTGCAGGTAGAGGTTAGGGCCACCTCTTTCTGAAGCAATTTAAAACACAGTCTTCACTTTTGTTTTCCAGTTAGTTGCACAGTCATGTACAACTCTTTGGCATCTCATGGACTGTAGCTTGCCCAGTTCCAACCCGGGGATCGAACCTGCGTCTCCTGCATTGCAAGCAGATTCTTTACCAAATGAGCCTCTAGGGAAGTCCAAAGGCAATATAATCACCTCTATTAATCTATGACAACCAAAACATGGAAAGTATAGACAACAACATCCTGAGCCAATTCTTAATATTGACTTTAATCTATTTCTTACTCAATCTTTACCAAAATCCTTGAAAAGAAAAATTGGAAAATTTTTGTCTTACCTTTCTTTCACTTCTCTTACACCTATAGGATAGATATAATATGAAGTGAAATCACAAGAAAATGACAAGTAAGTGTAGTTGCACCAAAGGGAAAGGTCCTCTATATACTGGATGCAGATAATGAGCAATCATAGTAAAATCTCTTCATGCTCCATATTAGAGGGCCTACTATGTGCTCAGACAGTGATTCATGATATTGACATACATCAAAATTACTTGGGGAGCTAGTTAAGAAGAGAAAACACCAATGCTCAGGAGATTTCATATGGTAATTTGGGGGTGTGGGTATTTATTAGTTTAACAAGTTCTCCAGGTGGCTATGATACAAATCAAAACTTAGCTGCTCTGTTGGGTAAGTATAGCGATCAGTAATAGAAAATTTCATAAATTTTGCCTTATCAACTCATGTGCAGGATTAGGTAAAGACAGAATTTCAAGCTGATTTTACTGACTCTATTACCAGACTGAACTACTGAGCTGTTTTGACTTTTGTTTTATTTAATAAATTTTCACCAGATTGTTTAGTTCTATCATAATATTTAACTTTCTAAATTTATTAAATAGATCTATAATGACTTTGGTAATTTTTATAATAGAATGAACCTATTCTTTTCTTTTCTTTCTATCTTTCTAGGTTTGTAATTCATATTTTCTAAATAGACCATCCTCAGTCAAGAAATCAAAGGGAGTAGTTGCAGGCTTTTCAGAAGCTTCCTGTGTTATAAAAAGAGCACAACACTATGCCTTCCTTGGGGATCAAAATAGATTTTGAAATCTATTTGAATAGATCAAATAGATTTTGAAATCTATTTGACTCATTCATTGGTCAGCTGTCTCAAAAACTGCACCAGGACCAGAAGCCTGAATGAAAAGAATCATCAGTATTTTAAGTCCCTAATGTTCAATAAAAATCAAATTGTGAATTTCAGTTTATATATTCCCCAAGATGTGTACTGAACATTTGAGCAATTAAGTAAAGCCAATTGTACACACTCAGCACACTTACCATCAGGCATGTGTAATGCTTTAGAGTATACAGTGGTGGAAAGTTTAAAATGGAATCCCAGAGCAACAAAAATCAACAACTAATTGATTTTTTTCCAATTTCCTTAAGAATGGCAAACGTGTATCCTATGATGATACACTTGAGTCTGGTTTCCAAGGTAATTTTCTAATTGTCAGCTTACCTTTGCAGAGATATTTATTGATATGTTTTTACTAAAATGGAAGTCTGGAAATGAGGTTAAAAATAATCTGTTTTTAAAAGGAAACATGATAACTGATGTAGAGAGAATATTACATTAAATAGGATTGCATGTCTTTTGCCTTTCCATGTAAACTTGAGTCAGTTTATCAACACTAACAAAGTAGATCCTTGTTATTTAGATTGGGATTGTATTGAACCTGGAACTTCCCTGGTGGCTCAGACGGTAAAAGCATCTGCCTACAATGTGGGAGACTTGGGTTGAATCCCTGGGTTGTGAAGATCCCCTGGAGAAGGAAATGGCAACCCATTCCAGTATTCTTGCCTGGAAAATCCCATGGATGGAAGAGCCTGGCAGGCTACAGTCCATGGGGTTGCAAAAAGTCGGACAAGACTGAGAGACTTCACTTCTTTTTTATATTGAACCTATAGATCAAGATGATTGAAACTATAGATCAAGATGTACATCTTGACTATATTGAGTTGTCCAGTCCATGAACATAAATATCTATCCATTCATTTACTTCATCTTTAATTTCTTTCAGCAATGTTTTACAGTTTTTCACATATAGATTCTGTATACATGTTAAATTTGTGTTAAGTTTTTGACTTTTTTATACTTTTGTAAATGATATTTTTTTAATTTCAGTCTTTCATTACTGGTACTTAGGAAAGCAACTGACTTTTATATATTGACTTTGTATCCTGCAGCTCACCAAAATTGCTCTTTAGCTCTCGAGGTTATTTTAAAGATTCTTTGGCATTTTCTACTTAGACCATTATTGTATCTGCAAATATAAACAATTTTATTTCTTCCAATCCATTTTGTAAATCTGTTGTTTCTTTTTCTTGTCTTGTTGCATTAGTTGGGACTTCCAATTTAAAGTCAAAAAAAGTGTTGAGTGAAGACATTCTTGCCAGGTGCTTTTAATGTTATAAGTACATTTTACTTTAATCCAACATTATTTTATGCTATAACTGACATATTTTATTTATAATAAATATAACAACATTTTCTTTTATTATTTAATTTGGTTTTTCAGAAAGATCATGTTTTGTTCTAGTAATCTTTATATGTATACCAGTTGCAGAGCCCTTCATTTTTTCTTAAAAAAATTTTTTTTAACTATCTAGTCTATCAGCTTTAAATGGAACTCATTGACACTCATATATACAGTAGTTACCTTTGTCAAATTTCACACTTTTCCCTCTCCTCCCAGTTTTAATGGAATAACCACCAACAATCTAATTACCAAAGTTTCCTCAGTATGTGCTGTTTACATGAACTCATTCTATAGTACATTCCTCATGAATGACTCACCTATAAAATAGTCTCTGCTTTATTGCCAGGCAAAACTATTCACCTATAGACTTGATACATTAAAGACAGTTTGGCTGTATGTCACCTGGTTAACTTTTTTTCTATGGAATATTTTGAAAATGTTGCTCCACTCTTACGTTGCATTATATTGTACTCTTGAGAGGCTGTTGCTGCTGCTGCTAAGTCGCTTCAGTCGTGTCCGACTCTGTGCGACCCCATAGAGGGCAGCCCACCAAGCTCCCCCATCCCTGGGATTCTCCAGGCAAGAACACTGGAGTGGGTTGCCACTTCCTTCTCCAATGCATGAAAGTGAAAAGTGAAAGTGAAGTTGCTCAGTCGTGTCCGACTCTTCGCAACCCCATGGACTGCAGCCTACCAGGCTCCTCCATCTATGGGATTTTTCAAGCAAGAGTACTGGAGTGGGTTGCCATTGCCTTCTCCATCTTGAGAGGCTAGTGCTAGACTAATATTCTTCTCATTATAATTTTATTGTTTGTTTGGAGGACCTGATGATTTTTTTCCCCCTTAAAATCGAATCATCTTACTAGCATATTTCTCAAAGTCATTTGTTTTAAATAATGTTCCCAGGTACAAGGGAGGCCATCTCCACATGTAAATTTAAGCTAGTTTTTAATTTCCAAATAGTTTTCTTGTTTTATAGATCTAAATATTTATTTCTGTTGTGTTTCTTTTTTCTTTTCCAGTAATCCTAATTATAAAAAGAGTAAAAAATTTTTCTTTCCTGCCTGGCATGTTTTCCATTTTCTCCTTAAACTTTTTCATTCAGCTTTTAAAATTGAAAATGTACTCTCTTGCTTGTTTTCCTGCCTTTCCTCAAAGTTCCTTATTAAAATTTTATTCCAATCTGTACTCCCTTGAGCACACTCTAATTTGTTTTTCATTTTCTGGTTAACTTTTCCTTCAATTCCTTCTCTGAGCTTGATGACTTTCATTGCATTTTTCTTTGTGTTTTCTCTTTTTTTTTTTTGGTCATTAGTTTTTAAAAATTGTTTCAGTGCATTTTTAATATTGTTGTTTTAAAACTAATGGCTTGTTTAAGAATATTTAATTCAATTTAGAAGTTTGTTACCATGTTCTTCTGCTCCCTTATTGATTTTTGGAAAGAATATCTATCACAGGAAATATTTTAATTGGAGTTTTCTATTTACTTTTGGTAGTACTTTATACTGTATTAACTTTACTTTTAATTCTAGGCTTTCTGTTAATAACTTTCTTGGCTCAAGAGCATCCTCTTCTATTAGTACCAGTATTTTAAAATGTATTTTAAAAATGTGATTATGTTGGTGATGATGCAGATGGTGACAGGAAGAGCAGAGAGAGGCTTTGTCATATTTGTCTTTGGTTTCTGTGGGATCCTTAACATTCTCTTCTTCCCTTTTTTTTTTGTCACATGTTTCTTTTCACTGATACCCCTTCTCTATCTGGCAAATTCTTCCCTCAAAGGTAATGTTTCCCAAGGACTAATACCTAATTCCTCTTACTTGCAAGTCCAATTCTTGTAACTGATGCTGGAAACTGCCATTCTTCAAATTGTGTTTAGCATTTTAGTGCTACTGTTGGAATTTCACTTCCTGGAAGTGATTTTGTTTGTCCGCATCTCCTGTGCTACTCTTCTTTCCCACAGAGTCACTTAGGATCGCCTTCCCTCTCTCTTCATACTTATAGACTTTCACCAGTCATGAAACCTTGTTGGAATTTGTTTTACATTTGTCTACTTATAAGTAATTAAAAGTTTGTGGTATTCACTGTCCACTAGCATATCTAAAGAATGGCCAGTAGTAATTTTCTGTTCTCAGGAGGCAGATCAGGTGGTCTGGTATACCCATCTCTTTAAGAAGTTTCCACAGTTTGTTGTGATCCACACAGTCAAAGCCTTTCACATAGTCAATAAAGCAGAAGTAGATGATATTCTGGAACTCTCTTGCTTTTTCAATGATCCAGTGGATGTTGGCAATTTGACCTCTGGTTCCTCTGCCTTTTCTAAATCCAGCTTGAGTATCTGGAAGCTCACAGTTCAAGTACTGTTGAAGCCTGGCTTGGAGAATTTTGAGCATTACTTTGCTAGCGTGTGAGATGAGTGCAATTTTGTGGTAGCTTGAACATTCTTTGGTATTGCCTTTCTTTGGGATTGGAATGAAAACAGATCTTTTCTAGTCCTGTGGCCATGGCTGAGTTTTTCAAATTTGGTGGTATATTGGGTGCAGCACTTTAAAAGCATCATCTTTTAGGATTTGAAATAGCTCAACTGGAATTCCATCACCTCCACTAGCTTTGTTCATAGTTACAATTCCTAAGGCCCACTTGACTTCACATTCCAGGATGTGTGGTTCTAGGTGAGTGATCTCACCATAGTGGTTATCTGGGTCATGAAGATCTTTTTGATATAGTTCTTCTGTTTATTCTTGCCGCCTCTTCTTAATATCTTCTGCTTCTGTTAGATCCATACCATTTCTGTCCTTTATTGTGCCCACCTTTGCATGAAGTGTTCCCTTGGTATCTCTAATTTTCTTGAAGAGATCTCTAGTCTTTGCCATTCTCTGTTTCTTTGCATTGATCATTGAGGAAGGCTTTCTTATCTCTCCTTGCTATTCTTTGGAACTCTGCATTCAAATTGGTATATCTTCCCTTTTCTTCTTTGCCTTTAGCTTCTCCTGTTGCTTTATGCATGTCAAGAAGCAACAGTTAGAACTGGACAAGAAACAAAAGACTGGTTCCAAATTGGGAAAGAAGTACATCAAGTTTGTATATTGTCACCCTGCTTATTTAACTTATATTCAGGGTATATAATGCAAAATGCTGTGCTGGATGAAGCACAAGCTGGAATCAAGATTGTTGGGAGAAATTTCAATAACCTCAGATATGCAGATGATATACCACTCTAATGGCAGAAAGCAAAGAAGAACTAAAGAACCTCTTGATGAACGTGAAAGAGGAGAGAAAAAAAGTTGGCTTAAAACTCAACATTCAGAAAACTAAGATCATGGCATCCCGCCCCATCACTTCATGGCAAACAGATGGGGAAACAACGGAAAAAGTGAGAGACTTTATTTTCTTGGGCTCCAGAATCACTGCAGATGGTTACTCAGCCAAGAAATTAAAAGACACTTTCTTCTTGGATGAAAAGCTATGACCAACCTAGACAACATATTAAAAAGCAGAGACATTACTTTGCCAACAAAGGTCCATCTAGTCAAAGCTATGATTTTTCCAGTGGTCATGTATGGATGTGAATGTTGGACTACAAAGAAAGCTGATCACCAATGAATTGATGCCTTGAACTGTGGTGTTGGAGAAGACTGTTGAGANTAGACAACATATTAAAAAGCAGAGACATTACTTTGCCAACAAAGGTCCATCTAGTCAAAGCTATGATTTTTCCAGTGGTCATGTATGGATGTGAATGTTGGACTACAAAGAAAGCTGATCACCAATGAATTGATGCCTTGAACTGTGGTGTTGGAGAAGACTGTTGAGAGTCCCTTGGACTGCAAAGAGATCCAATCAGTCCATCCTAAAGGAAATCAGTCCTGAATATTCATTGGAAGAATTGATGTTGAAGCTGAAACTCCAATAGTTTGGCCACCTGACGTGAAGAACCAACTCATTGGAAAATACCCTGATGCTGGGAATGATTGAAGGCAGGATGAGAAGTGGGCGACAGAGGACGAGATGGTTGGATGGCATCACCGAAGTGACAGACATGAGTTTGAGTAAGCTCCTGGAGTTAATGATGGACAGGGAAGCCTGGCCTTGTGCAGTCCATGGGGTCACAAAGACTCGGACACGACTGAGTGACTAAAATGAATTGAACTGGACTAAATTTTCTGTTCTTTGTTTGTGTTGTTTTACTTGTCATTTTTGATTCTGTTGTTTTTGGAAGGTGTATGAAGAGATTCAGATTTATGTGGTTACCATTACATTCTAGCTAGACACTTACCTAGGCATGGATGTAAGCAAGAAAATGGCATTTTTAGAAGCTGAGTGGAGGTGCTATTGTAGAATTGAAAGAATGGAGCTGGGGATCAGCAATAATTGTTCTGGTTGGTGAACTGACTCAGTAAGAAAGTGGCAGTTGGGTTTAGAAGTGAGGATGGATTCAAACTGCAATCAAAATAATAAGGACTAATGCTCAGTTTCTTAAATAAATTTTCTCTTTTTAAAATATAGTTATCTGTGGACTAAATTTTCTCTTCATCAATAGCAAAATAATCAATTCTTGGGTTAAGATCACTTCCTACCAATGCAATCCACTGGTCATTGACCTTCTGGAAAACTCCAAAGGAAGAGCTATTAAAAATGATTATAATAACATCATCATCTCTTGATTCATCATGTCCAATTTTCACTTGATATTTTCATTTTTAACAGATTATTTTTGGTTCTGAGTCAATTAATTTGGTTTAATTTAGTTGAATTTTTTATTGTTTGTTTAGAATTTAATTATTATAGCACTTAAAGACAAGACATGATGGGGTATTTCTACTGAAAAAGTAAGATGATTTGGAGTAAACTAATTAATATAAACTGCCACCAATATGACTATTTGGAGAATTAAATAACCTCCTAAGTCACTGTGAAGACTAAAAAATTGATAAGTATAAAATGCTTGGAAGTGTCTGTTAACAATTAAATGCCTATTAACAGTTGTTGAGTAGAATAGAAACTGATACAACCAAAGAAAATAAAATCTGTGGACAAATTTAGAAACTGAGTTCTGAGAGACCTCAAAAACTTTGTCCAACATGAAAGCCTGTTGGTCCAAGTTTAACTTCAATGTGTTCCAATTAGAGAAACACCTATCATATTAGCTCCTACTTGATGCTGACTAAGAAAAAACACCCTATTCTTTGGTTTACAGAAGTAAATCTGCAAAGGGGCACCAAAGACTAGGAATATTATTTTTGGCACTCAATTCTAGACCTTGTTTTCTTGGTAAGTTTGTGCTTACTAATGGAGAAATAAGAAGGATATCACCTTCTACCTCCAGGGAGTCCCAAGAAACTTATCCATAAATATCCAAACCTGCTTTCCCTGCTTGCAGGAGACAGTAGGGAGCTGAAGTGGAGAGAGAGAAACACAGGAGACTATATATATAGAAGCCCATTTTTATTATTTGCAGCCCTGCCAGTGATGCACACATTTCTAGGTGCTTCCTAACATCTATGACAGTTCTGTAGATCTTAATGACTTAGTGATAAATGGTAATACATATTAAAAAGAAGCTGGAAATCCTGTTTAGTATTATAAGCTAAAGGCTTTGTAGGTGATAGAGTGCTTAACATCATTGTCTTTAGATCATTATCTTGTGCAAAATGCAGATAAAAGAAAATTTGCAATGGAAAACAAAAATGAACAGACCACATATTTGGTAAACAAACGACAAAAATTAAAAAAATGTTGCATGTTCAGTAAAATCTCACTATAATGTTGCCATAAGAAATTATTAGCTGAATAACAAATTCTAATTTTAAAAACTTAGAATGAAATACACTTTGCTTTAAGGAATTATTACTATAGACTATATAGTTGATTCCTTATCAGACAAAATAGCTCACATCACAAGTTCAATTTAAACCTCGAATTTGGTGGTAAAGCACACGAAAACACTGCTGAATGTCCTCAATCATCACTTCCTTGCACTTTGGGGAAAGAGAATCAGAAGAGGTAGTGGGTGGGAACAGATGCTACTTAAGTAGAATTTCACATGATCTATTTTTAAGATGTAAATCCATTCAATCTGAATTTTTGATTAATGTTCTACTCATTGGTATAATATTACTATATTTGAGAAATGGAAGTTTGGACCACAAATGTTCAGCATAAACTGTATATTCTTTTCAAATATGCCATCAGCTAAATAGCTTTTGATAAATTGCCCAGCTTTGCTAAGCTTCATTTTATTTCATTTGAAATGGAGATAGTTCTCACCTTATTTCCTAACATACCGTCATAAGAATTCAAAATGTATCTACTATACATTTGAACTATGATTGAAATATTTTGTTTAAAGTTCTAGTAATATCACACAATATCACTCATATGTGGAATCTAATTTAAAAAATGATCTAAATGAACTTGTTTACAAAACAAAAACAGACTCACAGATTTTAAAAACAAACTTATGGTTGTCAAGAGGAATTATGGTTGCGGGGAGATAAATTAGGAGTTTTCGATTAGCATATACACACTACTACATATATAAAAATAGATAGCCAAAAAGGATCTACTATTTAGCACAGGGAACTCTATTCAATCTTCTCTAAAATCTATGTAGGAAAAGAATCTGGAAAAGAATGAATATATGTACATGCACTTTGTTGTATACCTGTAACTAACAGCATTGTACACCAATTATACTCCAAAATTTTTTTTTTAATTCTCTTTCACGCATTCATCCTTGAATTCGTGGATTTCCCTGCACACATCTGTCCTACTAGTTACTACACTGGAATAACAATATCTTTTGAACCCAGCCTTCCAAACTATAGTGACAGAATGTGATCACTTTTAATAGCAAATTTATTTTACTCATATTTTAAATAAAAATCTCAAGATACAGAATATTAAAAAGTTCTAGCAATAAAAACTGAAGTGTAAAGGTCAAAATTATCCCAACTACCATAAAAATAATTACTGAGTTAATTAATTAGGACACATAATCACATGTTGAAAAAAGTTATTTGCTTTTATAAGGAGTGTTATGAGGTCATAGAACTAGCTAGATTTGAGGAATAAATACAAAAAAATAATTTATGGAAAGGTCAATAAAACTCAAATATAGAAGCAGAAATCTAAACTGTTTTCAAAAAGGCAAAGAATTAGTGTTTAGTTCTATATGTAGAAAATATGGGAAAGGACCAGTTTAAAGGCTACATGATAGAAAACTTTGTAAAACTAAAATTATACAGTATAGAATACAAGATATTGAAGACTGTATGATATTAAATTTATTAAAGCTTGAAAAGATTTAAATTATTGACAAGATTCTTGAGAAATATATACACTGGGCTTCCCTGGTGGCTCAGACGGTAAAGAATCTGCCTGCAAAGCAGGAGAACCGCGTTTGATCTCTGGGTTGAGGAAATCCCCTGGAGAAGGAAATAGCTACCCACTTCAGTATTCTTGCCTGGAGAATTCCATGGACAGAGGAGTGTGGCAGGCTACAGTCCACAGGGCTGCAAAGTCGGACCAACAGAGCGACACTTTCATAGCAGAAATACTATAGATACACCAGATAGAAGAGAGCCTAAAAACATAAAAATCAACTGAGTGGAATCATACATATCTGTGAGCTAATAAAGGCTTTATCCTTGGTAGGTGGCTGTGGAAATAGAGACACACTTGTATTAAGAGGCCCAAGAGGTTGCAGATATATGTCAACCTGGGTATTGGATGTATGGTGTCCTATAGTTGAAGATATGCAGACAGAAGCAATGAGAAATTAAAATCAGTTTGGATTAGGTGATGTAAGAGTAAACCGTTTCATTTGGGACTTTTGGTTTTAAGTAAAGGATAGGAAGTAAAAGTGAGAATGTATGAAACTCATTTGAAAAGTCAACAGGTAGTTCTCTTAAATGTACACTGGACTTAGTGATATAGGGTTTTCATAGAGAAAAGCAAAATGTTTTATAAGCTATTTGTGTCAATGCTAAGTTTGGCACATTCAATAAATATTTACTTTGTAGCTACTTTGCATTGGGGCCATGCAGTGTCTGGGCACAATATGAAATATTCAGTTTTATTAATTTTGCCTTTCCATAGGTGTTATTCTTGCCTGGAATGTCCTTTCTTTTATATTTCCCTTCTCAAAACAACAACAAACTGTATGGTTCCATGGGGTATGAATTTCAGAACTGTAAGAACTACACATTTTGTTTCTAGAACTACATTTTGTTTCTATAATTGTACTTAATTTTTATTTCTGCTGGTGTTCTAACAAATTGTATGGAAATTTAATTTCAGTAGTTCTTTTGTGCCCTGTGTGTATAACATGGAGTTCTATATAGCATGTAGAGTTAATATGCAGTGCAAATGTATAAAAAAGGGAGTGAGGTTGGGTAACCAGTTATTTTGTAAAAGAAATCAATTTGTATCAATTTATATTTGAATCATATGATAAAAGCTAAACTTAAAAAAATGAATATTAAACAGGTCACAGTGAAAAGCATATTTTTATTCCTGGAGTGTAGTTTTACAACTGGTAACAGAGAAGAGAGAATTACTAAACTTAGTTACATTGGTATATAAATAAAAATGCAGGCTATAGACTAAAATAGATCCAACCAGGGAGGCTTGTGTATATATTTCTGATGCTGGAATTAAGAGCTCTTTTATATCAAGTTACATTTTCCAGCATATATTTCAGAAATTCCAGTTGCCTCTGTGTTTCCACTACTCCTTGCATTTTCATGTGTTCTGTTCCCTCACTTTAGCTAAACGCATTTAATTATTTGTCACATTAGTTAGTGTGTATGTCGATACACAGTGTGTATGTGTATGTGAAAGGGAAAGGTATTCAGTCATGTCCAACTCTTGCAAACCCCATAGACTGTAGCCTGCCAGGCTCCTCTGTCCATAGGGATTCCCCAGGCAAGAATACTGGACTAGGTAGCTGTTCCCTTCTCCAGGGAAGCTTCCTAGTTCAAGGATCAAACCCAGGTCTCTCACACTGCGGGTGGATACTTTAGCTTCTGAGCCACCAGGGAAGCCAATGTATGTGTGTGTGTATATATACATATACACATATATATACATACATGCACATATACAGGCATATTTTCCCAAGATGAATGAAAGCTGTACATTCTGCAAAGACAGATGAGACTCAGTAAACTCAAAGAAACTTGAACTCTATATTTAGCTAAGATTCATTTAATTCTCTCAAGATGACACACACTAAAACACTCCAAATTTTTGATGAATGACAAATATACACATTTTCTTTATACATTACAACTAACAATATTTGCTTCTTTAAACTCTTAAATGCAAATACCACATATGTTCATATAGAGTGAAAAATATATTATTGTTGCTTTCATATTTGTCAAATTTTTGCCTTGAACTTTGAGAGAAAAAACTAGTTTATCTAGGATCCCAAAACATAAGATACTTCATTCCCATTTTATAGCACCATACAAAGATAAACTATTTGATGAAGTTTCTTAATTCAGTTCTAATACATTCTAAAATACAGTCAGAACTAAATATTAATAATTTATATTATTTATTTAATATTTGCTTATTTTCATTGTAGTAGTCAATATAAGGAAATAAATTTATCCAGTCTCTACCCTGAATAAAGTACAATATTCACAACTGAATGTGTATTGGAGAGGCATTCTGAAAAGGGAAGACAATATAGCAATGCAAAGATTGGGAAGATTACTTTTTTTTCCTGTACCTCAAATTTATTTTGTGAGGACCAAATGATATACAGTTAGTTGACCCTTGAATAAGTTGGGGATTAGAGATGTTGACCTCTCTACCTTGTTCAAAATCCAAGTAAAACTTTACAGTTGGACCTTCAAATCTACAGTTCTGCACATGAGGATTCAAACAATCATGGACTCTGTGTGTGTGTGTGTGTGTGTGTGTGTGTTAGTCATACTGTACAATGTATGTATTGGAAACAATATCTGAGTAGAAGTGGACACACACAGTCCAAACCCCTGTAGTCTAAGGATCAACTGTAGTCAAATTAGCTAAAGCTGACACATGCTGAAGTTAGAAGTTTTCTTAAAGGCCATAAGAATTTGAATGATTGTTTCAAAATTGTAAAGGTCTTTCAGATACCAAGGCCTTCAAGCTTGGTTAGTTCAACCTTCATCTCCTCACCTAAATAAATGTAGCAGCTTATGTCAAATTCTTCTATTTAAGATCTATCCCTAAGCAAACTTCAAGAGTTAAAAAGATAATTCCTTAATACATAAAACAATGAATTTGTAGTTTACAAAAATGATATTTATTCCATTGGGAAGATTACTTTAATGATGGCATATGAAAAATATTTTAGAAAGCAGTGATACTGGTGACACACCTATTAGTAAAATTATATAGAATAAAATTAGTACAATAGAGTTCAAGTGCAAGGTGACAATGTACCAGACTCAGTTAATTTTAATAGAAAGCAAAACAAAGGAGAACCATGGGGATTTGGTGACTGGACACTCCCTCCTCCCCACAAAGAGAGATTAATACTTTTAAATATATATGTGGTTTCCCCAATGGCTCAGGGATAAAGAATCTGTCTGTGATGCAGGAGACCTGGATTTGATCTCTGGGTTGGGAAGTTACCCTGGAGAAGGAAATGGCAACCCACTCCAGTATTCTTGCCTGAAAAATCGTCATGGACAGTAGAGACTGGCAGGATACAGTCCATGGGGTCACAAAAAGAGTTGGACATGACTTAGTGAATATATTATACATATATATGTGGTTCATATGGTTTCTATTTCTACATATACATATATGTGAATATATTATATGACCTATATACTATATATATATTATAAAATTTGTTTACTCAAAGAACCCTATAAAGCGCTGTTCATTAGTCCCTCAGTAGAGACACATACAATATTCTTATACAAAGGGTATTGATAACAGTGCTGGACAACACTAAAATAAAATATAAAATTAATAAAAGAGAGAAAAGTAGAACAATCTTATTTATGAGCACAGATGTAAGATTATAGATAAAATATTATTGAGTTGAACAGTGTACTAACAGATTTGATATTGTAACCAAGTAGCATCTGTCCTAAGAATGTAAGAATAACTCAACACTAGTGAATCTATAGGGAAATTAAGAGTTAAAAGGAGAAAAACCAGCATGAGGAATTTGACAGATTTTTTTTTTTAATGGTAAATCAGCAACAGAAGGAAACCTTCTTAAATTGATAAAGTGACATTTTCTCAAAAGACAGAGGAAGCCAGGCACTAAATAGTAAAAGCAAAATTGCACACTATCACCACTGTATTCAACAGATATGAGAGGTTCTAGCCAATTCCCTTTTTAAAAGAGAAAAGAGATAAAGAGATAATTGTTAGAACTGAGAAGAGACAATGATAGACAGATATTCCCACTCTCCAAATGATAAAATTTACTTCAATAGAGAAAGTAGTAAGAATGTTGACACTGGCAAGATGTGCTGAGAAGCGACTCTATACCTACCCTTATGTTGATCAGAGGTGAACACTGGAACTGCTACGTAAGTTCAGAGACCAGACAGTGAGAAAGACCTTTATTCTACCTCCTGCCTAGGGACCTAAAAGCTAGGTAAATGTTCTTGACATTCTGCATGCTACCATGTCACAGGAGAATAGAGTAGAAATGGCTACCTGGGGGTGCCTAGGCAAATGGACCTATTCCAGTCTCAGAGTCCCCATAGACCTCTGTGGGAGAAGTACATGGAAATGAACATGTTCCCATATGCTGCAAACGGCAAAGAAGCCATCAGTTCCGAATATGACCTAATATCCGAGCAGATGAAGCGATGACCAAGCACTAGTCTTCTACTGATATCATGATTTTATGTAAGTTATCTCTGAGTCAACTGAGAAATGTCTGAACTGACTAAGTTTTCCATGAACTTGAAAAATAAAGTTTCCTTTACTGGGGACAAATGGGGATACATATAAAGTTCAGGTATAAAAAAAGTAAAGAAAGCATTTTTTTCTCCACAACAAGGTTGTGGAAACATTTTGAAAATTCATAAATAGTTTCTATCTGTATATCTAAATTTGCATATAGAACAATCATCTATCTTACATCTCATTGTTGTTATTTAGTTATTAATTCATGTCTGAAACTTTTGCAATTCCATGGACTGTAACCTGCCAAGCACCTTGGTCCGTGGGATTTCCCAGGCAAGAATGTTGGAATGGGTTGTCATTTCTCCTCCAGAATCTACATATATAACTATTTAAAAGCTACACACATAGAAACAGAAAAATATCTGAAAGGGCATGTAACTAATTACTAACTATAAAGGGAGATAAGGAATTGTTGAGGTAAGCAATGTGCAAAGAATCTCCAGTATTTCGCTATATTTGTCTTTATCATTGTGATATTTTATGAGAGTATTTATTCTTGATTTTTTTTTAAAAATTAAAAGTAGTTAATATCTCAAACTTATAGTTGCATAATGTGTTGTAATGGAAGAATTCAATGTAATATAATGACACAAAGTGGAACTAAAGAACCTCCTGATGAAAGTGAAAAAGGAAAGTGAAAAAGCTAGCTTAAAACTCAACATTCAAAAAACTAAGATCATGGCATCTTGGCCCGTCACTTCAATGCAAAGAGATGGGGAAAAATGTAAACAGCAGCAGATTTTATTTTCTTAGGCTCCAAAATCACTACAGACAGTGACTGCAGCCACAAAATTAAAAACTGCTTTCTCCTTTGAAGGAAAGCTATGACAAACCTAGATAGTGTATTAAAAAGCAGAGATATCACTTTGCCAACAAAGGCCAGTATAGTCAAAGTCATGTATGGATGTGAGATTTTGATCATAAAGGAGGCTGAATGCAGAGGAATTGGTGCTTTCAAACCGTGGTGCTTGAAAAGACTATTGAGAGTCCCTTGGACAGCAAGAAGATCAAACCAGTAAATCCTGAAGAAAATCAACCATGAGTATTCATTGGAAGGACTGATGCTGAAGCTGAAGCTACAATACTTTGGCCACCTGATGCAAAGAGCCAACTCATTAGAAAAGATCACGATGCTGGGGAGGATTAAGGGCAGGAATAGAAGGGGATGACATTTGGATGGCATCACTGCTCAATAGATATGAGTTTGAGCAAACTCCCGGTGATAGTGAAGGACAAGGAAGCCTGGTGTGCTGCAGTCCATGGGGTTGGGACACAACTTAGTGACTGAACAACAATGTGCTGCTCTCTGAGTTTAGGAATCAGTACATTTTGTGATTAAAAAATAGCAAACAGAAAAGACTGTTTTAACTGAATATTGTGCTGTGCAAGCTCAATCATGTCCGACTCTTGTGACCCAGTGGACTGCAGCTCACCAGGCTCCTCTGTCCATGGGGATTCTCCAGGCAAGAATACTGGAGTGGGTTGTCCTGCCTTCTTCTATTAGCCATTTGCAAAATTTGTAGGTTTTCCAAGAGCACTTAGCAATAATCATGGATGCCTCTCAGTATAATGGATTTAATAGTTTTGAAAGTGACCTCTATTTGCTTTAGAAGACCGAGTTCTGTTTCACAAATTTGACTCAGAATGACTTAAAACAGTGCTTTCCTAAGACTGTAACATTTGAGAATGGCACCCTTATAAGAATGCAGATTCTAATTCAGTATGTCCGGGGTGAAGCCTGAGAATCCACATTTCTGGTAAATTCTCAGACAATGTCTTTGCTGCTCCTGCTGCTGAGTCACTTCAGTCACGTCCGACTCTGTGCGACACCATGGATGGCAGCCCACCAGGCTCCCCCGTCCCTGGGATTCTCCAGGCAAGAACACTGGAGTGGGGTGCCATTTCCCTCTCCAATGCAGGAAAGTGAAAAGTGAAAGTGAAACCGCTCAGTTGTGTCTGACTCTTGGCGACCCCACGGACGGCAGCCCACCAGGCTCCTCCATCCATGGGATTTTCCAGGCAAGAGTACTAGAGTCGCGTGCCACTGCCTTCTCCGGATGTCTTTGCTAAGAACTCCTAAAAGTAACAAAGTACTCTAAATAAAATTAAAACATTAATTAATCCATTAATAAATGAATTCATTAAAAGGAAAACAAATGAAACATGTATATCTATAGGTATGCATATAAATTAAATCTTCTATTTCCATTGGATTGTTTGTAATATCTAAATGACCATGGAATCATGTATCAAAGATCATTTGATCATTTGAGGAGCCTGGTGGGCTACAGTCCAAAGGGTCTCGAAAAGTTGGGCATGGCTGAGTGACTGAGCAGGAGCATGCAGTGAAGCTATTAAGCTAATTAAAGGGCAACTAAAAATTGCTGGTACTACCACTGAAAGAGGATTTTTTAAATTAATTTATTTAATTGGAGGCTAATTACTTTACAATATTGTAAAGTGGTTTTTGCCATACATTGCCATGAATCATCCATGGGTGTACATGTGTCCCTCATCCTGAACCCCCCTCCCACCTCCCTCCCCATCCCGTCCCTCTGGGTTGTTATCCCAGTGCTCCAGCCCTGAGCACCCTGTTTCATGCATTGAACCCGGACTGGCGATCTATTTCACTTATGGTATATATGTGAAATATGGTATATATGGTATATATATATATATGTTTCAATGCTATTCTCTCAAATCTTCCCACCTCGCCTCTGTCTCTTATACACATCTAGATGTGTATAAGAGACAGATACTGTACAATGTATGTATTGGAAACAATATCTGAGTAGAAGTGGACACACACAGTCCAAACCCCTGTAGTCTAAGGATCAACTGTAGTCAAATTAGCTAAAGCTGACACATGCTGAAGTTAGAAGTTTTCTTAAAGGCCATAAGAATTTGAATGATTGTTTCAGNGAGGCCAAAAGTCTGTTCTTTATATCTGTGTCTCTTTTGTTGTCTCGCATATAGGGTCATCGTTACCATTTTTCTAAATTGCATATATATGCATTAATATACTGCACTGATGTTTGTGTTTCTGATTCACTTCATTCTACATAATAGGCTCCAGTTTCATCCACCTCATTAAAAGTGATTCAAATGTGTCCTTTTTAATAGCTGAGTAATATTCCATTGTGTATATGTACCACAATTTTCTTATCTATTCGTCTACTGATGGACATCTAGGTCGCTTCCATATCCTAGCTATTCTAAACAGTGCTGCTATGCACATTGGGGTACACGTGTCTCTCTGAAAGAGGATTATAGTCTTTTCTTTTTGCTGTGTGATTAGAAAAGTTTCTGAATCTGAGAGAGCTGTAGATTGAAATAAAAAATTATTTCATCCTTAAATATTTTAAAAGACTGTTTTTAAAGGGAAAGAACACATTGATCTTATAAATAATTCTTAAAACTACCAAGGTTTTAAAAAGATTTTCTTCCAGTTTTACTGAGATATATTGACTTGCAGCACTATATAAGTTTAAGATGTACAGCATGATAATTTGGTGTTTTTTTTTTGATGTTTTTGTTTATTATTGGTGTATACTTGCTTAACAATGTTGTATTAGTTTCTGCTGGGCAACAAAGTAAATCTGCAATATGTATACAAATATTCCCTTCCAGGCCCCCCATTACACACTACCAAGTTTTGAGAGGTATTAAATTTTGTTTCTGGAAAAATGTACAGAAATAAACTATAAGGAAACTAAGAAATAGAAACCTCAAAACCCAATGAGTTTACCTAAACTTTCAGTGCTTTAGTTAAGCTGAGACCCCAAATATTTATCAATTTGACTTAGATGTTTCGAATAATTGAATATGAAACAGTGGAATTTTGCATGAAATCATACAATATTAAAGGTATTTAAATAGACATGATATTTGATGAATACTATGAAAGCAATTTAGAGGGGCTTGTATTGTTGCCACTGGAACTTGGGAAGAATGTGAACAGTGCAGTATAAAGAATATGCAGTTTAGTTGTGTTTGGTAAGGATACAGTTCATAGACTAAAAATCAATAGTATTGCAATTTTGTTATCAGGATTCATTTCTAATTAACAACAATCATGCAACAAATTAAGAGTGATACTTGTTTAAACATGAGAGCCCTGTATCTGTTACAGAGAAATATGAACCTCAGTTGGTTTTCATCTTAATGAGCTTTGACTCTTGTGCACCTGTTTCTCATTACCCAGTAAGAATTATAGCAACTCTGAAAGACAGAAACAAAAACAAAAAGTCAAGTTTCCTGTAAACCAAAAAGCAGATTGCAACTCTCCAAGAGCTTTACAAAAATTTTACATTTGTAATGGAGAAAGCATCAGTTTAGAATGTTTCCATTTGCCAATGCAAATGTGAAATGAACTTTTAAAAGCATTATGCTTGAAAACGTTTCAAGTATTAAAAATATTCTGTCAAGGAAGTCAATCAGCAGTAGAAATACAACATTGTAAAGCAATTATACTCCAATAAAAATATACTGACAATAAATAAACAAAATTATTTTCAAAAAAATTTGTAGCACAAAAAATGAATAATATCAATAGCCTCCAATGGCAATTTTTTCCCAAATACCATGCTGACATCTTTAAAGGAGGTTTTGTACACATATATTCAGTTACCTGGAGAAGGCAATGGCACCCCACTCCAGTACTCTTGCCTGGAAAATCCCACGGATGGAGGAGCCTGGTGGGGTGCAGTCCATGGGGTTGCACAGAGTCAGACACGACTGAAGTGACTTAGCAGCATTCAGTTACCTAAGTTAAATACCACATTGACTTTTTCTTTCCATACATGCAATGAATTCATAAATAGAAAGTTATATTAGTATAACCTAAATCACTTTTTCAGTCATGTATATTTAAATTCTGTATTTTGTTATAAATCTTAATATAATTATTTTAAGTATTAAGCATTGAAGTTCTATTGTGTACTAGCCACTGTTACAAGTACTTAATAGGCATTGTCTCATTTATTTTCTCAATAATTCTGTAAGGTAACTGCAATCATGTATATTTTACAGATGAGAAAAAATAAAACATATTATTAAATTGTCCAAGGTCTCAGAGGTATTAAGCACCACACCCAGAGTAGTAACCCAGCTCTATTAATTCCAGAACTTTTCTTCTTAACAATTGCACTTTTGTATAATATTTACTCAACTGCTGATAATTTAGATATTTAAAGAACACACTTCAAATTTTTATTATTGGTAGAAAACAGATCAGAGCTCTGTTCATGGTTTTTCAAATTATTTTTTTATTCTTGGACAAAAGTCATTTTTACTGTCAAAGACTATTAAAAGCAGCAAATATCTGCTTTGCCCACTTTTTTTAAATTAATTCACTTTTCATTGAAGGATAATTTCTTTACAGAATTTCACTGTTTTCTGTCAAACCTCAACATGAATCAGCCATAGGTATACATATATTCCCTCCCTTTTGAAACTCCCTCCCTTCTCCCTCCCCATTCCACCCCTCTAGGTTGATACAGAGCCCCTGTTTGAGTTTCCTGAGCCATACAGCAAATTCCCGTTGGCTTTCTATTTTACATATGGTAATTTAAGTTTCCATGTTACTCTTTCCATACATATCACCCTCACCTTCTCCTCCCCTCTCCCCATGACCAGAAGTCTATTTACTATGTCTGTTTTTCCACTGTTGCCCTGTAAATAAATTCTTCAGTACCATTTTTCTAGAATCCATAGATATGTGTTAGAATACAGTATTTATCTTTCTCTTTCTGACTCACTTCACTCTGTATAATAGGTTATAGGTTCATCCACCTCATTAAAACTGACTCAGATGTGTTCCTTTTTTATGGCTGAGTAATGTTCCACTGTGTATATATACCACAACTTCTTTATCCATTCATCTGTCGATGGATATCTAGGTTGCTTCCATGTTCTAGTTATTGCAAATAGTGCTGCAATAAACAACGGGATACATCAATTTTGGTTTCCTCATGACATATGCCTAGGAGAGGGATTGCTGGGTCATATGGTGGTTTTATTCCTAGTTCTTTAAGAAATCTCCATACCATCTTCCATAGGGGCTGTATCAATTTACATTCCCACCAACAGTGCAAGAGTGTTCCCTTTTCTCCACACCCTTTCCAGTATTTATTGTTTGTAGACTTTTTGATGATGGCCATTCTGACCAGTGTGAGGTAATATCTCATTGTGGTTTTGATTTTCATTTCTCTAATATTGAGTGATGTTGAGCATCTTTCCATGTGTTTGTTAGCCATCTGTACGTCTTCTTTGGAGAAATGTCTGTTTAGGTCTTTTTCCCACTTTTTGATTGGGTTGTTTGTTTTTCTGTTATTGATTTGTATGAGCTGCTTGTATACTTTGGAAATTAATCCTTTGTCAGTTGTTTCATTTGCTATTATTTCCTCCCATTCTGAGGGCTGTCTTTTCACCTTGCTTATAGTTTCTTTTAAGTTTAGTCAGGTCCCACTTGTTTACTTTTGTTTTTATTTCCATTACTCTAGGAGGTGGGTGATAGGGGATTTTGCTTTGATTTATGTCATCTAGTGTTCTGCCTATGTTTTACTCTAAGAGTCTTATAGTTTCTGGTATTACATTTAGGTCTTTAATCCATTTTGAGTTTCTTTGTGTGTGGTGTTAGGAAGTATTCTAATTTCATTCTTTTACGTGTAGCTGTCCAGTTTCCCCAACACCATTTATTGAAGAGGATGTCTTTGCCCCATTGTATATTCTTGCCAGTCTTCTTTGGAGAAATGTCTGTTTAGGTCTTTTTCCCACTTTTTGATTGGGTTGTTTGTTTTTCTGTTATTGATTTGTATGAGCTGCTTGTATACTTTGGAAATTAATCCTTTGTCAGTTGTTTCATTTGCTATTATTTCCTCCCATTCTGAGGGCTGTCTTTTCACCTTGCTTATAGTTTCTTTTAAGTTTAGTCAGGTCCCACTTGTTTACTTTTGTTTTTATTTCCATTACTCTAGGAGGTGGGTGATAGGGGATTTTGCTTTGATTTATGTCATCTAGTGTTCTGCCTATGTTTTACTCTAAGAGTCTTATAGTTTCTGGTATTACATTTAGGTCTTTAATCCATTTTGAGTTTCTTTGTGTGTGGTGTTAGGAAGTATTCTAATTTCATTCTTTTACGTGTAGCTGTCCAGTTTCCCCAACACCATTTATTGAAGAGGATGTCTTTGCCCCATTGTATATTCTTGCCTCCTTTTTCAAAAATAAGGTACCCATAAGTGCATGGGTTTATTTCTGGGCTTTCTATATTGTTCCATTGGTCTACTTTTGTGTCAATACCATACCGTCTTGATGACTGTAGCTTTGTAGTATAACCTGAAGTCAGGAAGTTTGATTCCTCCAGCTCCATTCTTCTTTCTCAAGACTGTTTTGGCTATCCAGGATCCTTTGTGTTTCCATATGAATTCTGAACTTTTTTGTTCCAGTTCTGTGAAAAATGCCATTGGTAATTTAACAGGGATCAAATTGAACCTGTAGATTCCATTTGGTAATATAGTCATTTTCACAATTTTGATTCTTCCTATCCAGGAATGTGGAAGTTTTCCCTCCCCCCCAAGGCCTTTCTACTGTTCTTTTCTCTTTGCAGTTAATCTTTAACATATATAAAGCTTCTTTATCTACCTCTAACTTTGCATATCTATTCTTTCTTTCTTCCCTTTCTTATCAACATATTTGTTAGTCTTGTTTTAATTGCTTTATTCCTCACTTGGCACTTTGCTTTAGTTTGTTTTCCAGTTTGTGCTGAAGTTAATTTTGTCCTGAATTGGTAAATATAATTTTTTATTTCCTTTGTTCACCAGGTAAATCTACTGTACTTTATTTTTATTGGACCTTTTTCACTTTGCTCACAGGTATATATGTATATGTGTATATTCCATTATTTTAATTATTAGTTGCCTGGTTTTAACTGCCATTGGTCTGGTGTTCAACTTTGGTTTCTTGTTTTTGGATATTTGTTTTACTCTCCCTTAATGCCATAACAAACTACTTGTGGCATATTCGCCCCTGACCAGAGATCAAACCCTGAGCTTTTGGAGTGGAAGCACTGACTCCAACACTCTAGATCACCAGAGGACTAACCCTAGGGAGTATCAAATAGTAAGAACTCACACAAAGGAAACCACTTGAATACAAGACCCAGCATCTCCCAACCACCAGTAGCACCCCCTGCAGGATGCTTCATCTAAACAATAAACAAAACAAAAATACAAGTCAATCATCAGCAGACAGGAGTACCACCTCACTCAACCTTGCCCATCAGAGGAAAAACAAACAAATAAAAACTCAACACAAATCTCACACTATTTGAAGCTCACACAAACCACTTGACCAACCCTAGGAGGGCAGAAACCAAAAGGAAGAAATAATTCAACCTTCTTCAAGGAAAGAATTCAACTTTCCTTGAAGCCTAGGAAAAAGAAACCTAAAACACAATAACTTAAAAAAAAATGAAAAGGCAGAAAAATACTGCACAAATGAAGCAACAGATTAGAAACACAGAAGTCCAAATAAATGAAGAAAGAGGAAAATTCCCTGAAAAAGAATTCAGAATAATGATAGTAAAGATGATCAAAAACCTTGAAAACAAAATGGAGAAAATGCAAAAATCTATTAACAAAGACCTAGAAGAATTGGCTACTGTTTTTAGAGTTGTTTTTAAAAAAGAAGGAGTTAATGCATATACGTGCTTAGTCATTCAGTAATATACAACTCTTTGCAACCCCATGGAGTGTTGCCTGCCAGGCTCCTCTATTCATGGAGATTCTCCAGGCAAGAATACTGGGGTGGGTTGCCATGCCCTCCTCCAGGGGATCTTCCTGACCCAGGGATTGAACCCAGGTTTCCCATGTTGTGAGCATACACTTTAACCTCTGAGCCACCAGGGAAGCCTAACTATACTAACAATGCTATAATTACTCATCTCATAACTAGAAGATGACCAACATTTCCCATTTCTCCNAGGCAAGAATACTGGGGTGGGTTGCCATGCCCTCCTCCAGGGGATCTTCCTGACCCAGGGATTGAACCCAGGTTTCCCATGTTGTGAGCATACACTTTAACCTCTGAGCCACCAGGGAAGCCTAACTATACTAACAATGCTATAATTACTCATCTCATAACTAGAAGATGACCAACATTTCCCATTTCTCCACCCCTCAATCACTGGCAACCACCATTCCACTCTCTGTTTCTATAAATTCATTGCTTTTAGACTTCATATACGAGATCACACAGCATTTGTCTTTCCCTTTTGGCTTATTTCACTTAGCACAGCGTCCTCAAGATCCACTCATTTTGTCACAGATGACAAGATTTCCATCTTTCTGATGAATGAATAACATTCTTGTCTGTGGTTATCACAAATTATTTATCCATTTACCCACTGATGAACATTTAAGTTGTTCAGATCTTCCAGCTTTTAGGAGATGGCAGAAATTGAGTGAAACCCTTCCAATTCTTACATGGCAGAAACAAACTCAAATAAAAACAAGGCAAGCAGGAAGGACAAAACAATTTTTTTCATGTGATTCATTATGCAGTCTCCTGATTTATAATCCCTATCTGTTTTTTATGGTACAGTTCTTACATTATTCTCTACATAATAGTGTCTCATTATCATTTGAAGCTTACTAACATCATGTATTTCTTCCCATTGAAGGCAACTTTGAAACATTTTCAAGGGAACACAGTTCAGCAGCTAGTCCCAATTATTATTGTCAAAGGAATCCTTTATTTCTGGTTCTGGCAGAAATGCCAGATTTTAGGTTCTGTACAGAACTCATGCTGCTTTGGGGTCTCTCTATACTCTTTCCCTCTTTTGCAGCTTGATTATTATGTGTGGATATGGCTGGAATTTTGCATTTTTAAGGAGCAGGTGCTTTGCTGGGAAAAGTGTCAATTAAACAAGGTCTAGAGATGCTCAAGGGTACTTGGCCATTGCTGTGATAGAGAGTTACATTTGTTTTCATAAGCTTCTGTAACAAAGCCTGAGACTCGGCAATTATGTAGACCAAATATTTGTGCAGAATGGGATTTTCTTACTAAATTTAGAATGACACAGGCCAGCTTCTCTAAAAACTCCCTGGTGCAATGTGACCTCTCTTACAATAGAAATGATACTTCTTGCCCCTGTTGAAATGATTCTGTGAAGGAGGGGGAAAGGACATTAAAGCTTTCAAAATATATTGGTTTCCATAAGACATAAATCTCTGATGTGAATCTAGAAGCTTGATTATTATGTGTGGATATGGCTGGAATTTTGCATTTTTAAGGAGCAGGTGCTTTGCTGGGAAAAGTGTCAATTAAACAAGGTCTAGAGATGCTCAAGGGTACTTGGCCATTGCTGTGATAGAGAGTTACATTTGTTTTCATAAGCTTCTGTAACAAAGCCTGAGACTCGGCAATTATGTAGACCAAATATTTGTGCAGAGTGGGATTTTCTTACTAAATTTAGAATGACACAGGCCAGCTTCTCTAAAAACTCCCTGGTGCAATGTGACCTCTCTTACAATAGAAATGATACTTCTTGCCCCTGTTGAAATGATTCTGTGAAGGAGGGGGAAAGGACATTAAAGCTTTCAAAATATATTGGTTTCCATAAGACATAAATCTCTGATGTGAATCTAGACTGTTAGTATCAAATGACAGACTAATGTTAAGGAAAATTTCTACCCCTTTCTCAGCTCTGAGATGGACTTTCTCAATTTAACTCAAGTTCTCAGACTTCATTCCACACATTAGACTTTTCATTGATGAGTCGTCATGAAAAAATTGGGCAATTTCTGGTGGAATTTTGATTAACATCTCTGTGTGGGATTTCCCAGTAGGAGCTAGGAGAGGAGCAAATAAAGAAAACAGAAATATAGTCTCTTGAACCCATGGTCACCTCTATTAATTTTCTAATTTCCACTTTGGAAGGTCTTTGCAGATTTTCCCATCCTGCCCATTTGAAGCCCTTTGAAGGAAGCTTGATGCTGTATTAATTGCAAAGATGTCACTGGCGTTGTTGAAGTTTCAAAAATTAAGTCAGCATCCCAACATTTACTATCCTTAATGTTTATTTCTGAAGATTAAAATACCTTAACTAGTTTTGGCAAAGGTCAGTTTAAATGTAGATTGACAATCCAAAATGGAAAGGTAGGAGTAGACCCCCACTTTCAAGGGGAAGCTTAAATTGATTTGAAAGATGACAAATTTTGAATATGGCACATTTATTAACACTCTGTTTAAACCTCAGCAAACACACAACCAAGTTTACAATTAGAGAAACATAATTTCAAGAATGAGAAAATCTAAATAACCACTATCAGAGTGCCTGAAAGAAATAATGTCTTATCATCAGTAACTCATAGATTAGAGAAATATTATTTTCAACACAATTTTTATGGCTTTTCCATTTAGACTGCCAACTTCAAAAAATTGAATTTTCAGCTGATGCAGGCCTAGCAGAAGGCAATGAAGCAATCCTGTTATAACCCTTGTGTATTCCTGTATATATCTGTGTTTATACTGAGAATACATGGTTGTCAGACTTTAATTCCATTTTGGAAAAATGACATCAGGCGGCACAAAGATAACTACCAAACTTTAAGAGTCAGATGTACTAGTTATTAATAGATCAATGTTACTCTTTACACTCTCTAAATTATATCTCAGAATCTCTACCATGGGAAATTTCCTTTCAAGGTCTCTTGGAGAAATAGACATGGACCATTCTATTTTTATTAGTGTGTCAGCTCTGTTTATAACCCAAATTTTAAGTCTTAATGTAAAAACCAATGAGCATGAAACCTAGAAGAGATTCTCTGAGGTACTTCTAGGCCACACAAGAATATCAATATACTCTTCTTATTTTAGATTCGATATTTTTTCTGATAGAGAGTTAATGGAAATGGTAACCCACTCCAGTAATCTTGCCAGGAGATTTCCATGAACAGAGGAGCCTTGCAGGCTACAGTCCATGGGGTTGCAAAGAGTCAGGTGTGCCTGAGAAACTATCACTCACTCACACTTTTTTGCTTTATTATGCAAAAAAAGCAAATATTGTTTATAGAGATTTTTGTTTTGACTACATAAATACACACACATATGGAAATGCAATGATATTTGCCACATTATGTGTGTGGAATACCAGTTCTATCATGAAAAAGAAAAAATTTAAGAGTTTTGTACAATGATGGAAACTATCAACAAAATGAAAAGCCCTACTGAATGGGAGAAAGTATTTGCAAATGGTATATCTGATAAGGAATAAACATTCAAAATATACAGGTAACTAACACAACTCAACATCAAAAAACCACATGATTTTTAAATATTTGAATTGATATTTTTCTAAAGAAGACATACAGATGGTCAACAGGCACATGAAAAGATGCTCAACATCACTAATCATCAAACATAAATCAAAACCACAGTAAGATATCACCTTCCACCTGTCAGAACAGCTATTATCAAAAACACAAAAAATAGTAAGTGTTAGCAGAATGTGGAGAAAAAGGAATCCTCTCAGTTATTGGTGGGAATATAAATTGGTGCATGGAAAAAATATGGAGAGTCTTCAAACAATTAAAAGTAGAACTATCATATGATCCAGACATTCCACACCTAGGTATTTATCCAAAGGAAACAAAAATGTTAATCAGAAAATCTGTATTCAAACCCCTATGTTTATTGCATCATTATTTACAATAGCCAAGATAGGGAATCAACCTAAGTAACCATTGATAGATACATGTAAAAGAAGATGTGGCATATATGTATACAATGGAATATTACTCAGCTATAAAGAAAATGAAATCTTGTCATTTTCAACAATATGGATGAGTCTACATGGCAAAGGAGTACGTCAAGGCTGTATATTGTCACCCTGCTTATTTAATTTATATGCAGAGTACATCTTGGGAAATGTTGGGCTGGAGGAAGCACAAGCTGGAATCAAGATTGCTGGGAGAAATATCAATAATCTCAGATATGCAGATGATACCACCCTAATGGCAGAAAGCAAAGGAGAACTAAAGAGCTTCTTGATGAAAATGAAAGAGCAGAGTGAAAAAGTTGGCTTAAAGCTCAATATACAGAAAACTAAGATCATGGCATCCGGTCCCATCACTTCATGTCAAATAGATGGGGAAAGAGTGGAAACAGTGGCTAACTTTATTTTTCGGGGCTCCAAAATCACTGCAGATGGTGATCGCAGCCATGAAGTTAAAAAACGCTTGCTCCTTGGAAGGAAAGTTATGCCCAA
This sequence comes from Oreotragus oreotragus, assembly GCA_006410675.1. Classification (NCBI taxonomy): domain Eukaryota; kingdom Metazoa; phylum Chordata; class Mammalia; order Artiodactyla; family Bovidae; genus Oreotragus; species Oreotragus oreotragus. The sequence continues at coordinate 381,854 of SJYX01000049.1, forward strand.
CCTAGACAGCATATTAAAAAGCAGAGACATTACTTTGCCAACAGAGGTCCAACTAGTCAAGGCTATGGTTTTTCCATAGTCATGTATGGATGTGAGCTGGACTATAAAGAAAGCTGAGCACCCAAGAATTGATGCTTTTGAACTGTGGTGTTGAAGAAGACTCTTGAGAGTCCCTTGGACTGCAAGGAGATCCAATCAGTCCATCCTAAAGGAAATCAGTCCTGAATATTCATTGGAAGGACTGATGCTGAAGCTGAAGCTCCATTACTTTGGCCACCTGATGCAAAGAACTGATTCCTTGAAAAGATTCTGATGCTGGGAAAGATTGAAGGCAGGAGGAGAAGGGGATGACAGAGGATGAGATGGTTGGATGGCATCACTGACTTGATGGACATGAGTTTGAGTAAGTTCTGGGAGTTGGTGATGGACAGGGAAGCCTGGCGTGCTGCAGTCCAGGGGGTCACAAAGAATCGGACATGACTGAGCTACTGAACTGAACTGAAACAGTATTACGCTAAGCTTAAAAAGTCAGAGAGAGAAAGACAAACACTGTATTATTCCATTCATATATGGAATCTAAAAGACAAAATAAATGAACAAACATAAAAAAACAGTAGGAGAGCTATAGATAGGAGAGCAGATAGGTGGTTGCCAGAGGGAACAGGAGTAAGGAGAAGAAATATATTATGTAATTATTGACTGTATTCCTCACACTGTACATTTCAAACACATGACTGGTTTATTGTGCACCTGAAAGTTCATATTCCTAATTTCTTTCATCTATTTGTTTGTATGCTGGCATGACTAGAATTATCCTGGTGATCATTTTGAAATGTGCAGAAATACTAAATCATTATATTGTATTATATATTGTATATATATTGTATTATATATTGTATAATAGAAACAAACATAGTGTTGTAAGTAAATTATAATTCAAAAACAAACAAACTCAAAGAAAAAGAAATCAGATTTGAGGTTACCAGAGGTATGGGCTAAGGAGAAAGTGAACTGGATGAAGACAGTTAAAAAGTACAACCTTCCCAGTTGTAAGATAAATAAGTATTAGAGATGTAATGTACAACATTATAAATATATACCCTATATGAGATGATGAATGTTCCCTAAACATTCTATGATAAGTATTTCATGTTGTGTGTCAGTCAATTCATGAATCTGACACCTTAAATTTATACAGATACAGTGCTATGTGTCGATTTTGTGTACCCATGTGTGTTCAGCCACTCAGTTCTATCCTACCCTCTGGGACCTTTTGGACTGTAGCCCTCCAGTCTTCTCAGCCCGCGGAATTGTTCCAAGCAAGAATACTGAACTGAGTTGCCATTTCCTCTTCCAGGGGATCTTCCTGACCCAGGAATCAAACCCTTATCTCTCTTTTGTATTAGGAATCAGATCTTTTACCACTGCACCACAGTAGAAAGCCCTGTATATCAATTGTATCTTAATAAAATTGGAAGAAAAGTTTTTTAATTTAATTTTTAAAAAAATAATTAAAGAGAATTCACAATTCAGATTACATTAAAGGCTTTGAGAAATCTTGCAGCGAATCATCTGTTGCCTTCATCACTGATTATTTTACAATTGTAGGACTGTTTTGTGAGTATGCAAATATAGTGTAACGTGAAATGAAAGTCCCATGCTAGGGAAAAACACTGACAGCCAAATAGTTATTTAAATGACAGAACAAATGTAGATATATTGGAGTTTTCGAAACTTTTAAATAGGAGTTTAGGGCTTCCATGGTGGTTCAGACAGTAAAGAATCTGCCTGCAATGTGGGGAACCTGGGTTTGATCCCTGGGTTGGGAAGATCCTCTGGAGAAATGTATGGCAACCACTCCAGTATTCTTGCCTGGAGAATCCCATGGACAGAGGAACCTGGCGGGCTATGTCCTTGGGATCACAAAAAGTAGAGTGACTAAGCACAGCACAGAGAGATTTTACAGGGGAAAGAGGGCTTTTGCACCCAGGCAGACTGATTCATGTTGAAATTTAGCAGAAATCAACAAAATTCTGTAAAGCATTTATCCTTCAACTAAAAAAAAAATGAATTTTTAAAAAAAGTTCCAAATATTACTCATAAGGAAAAGTAAGATTCTTTTTTTTTTTTTTTTGGTAGGGGATTGAAATGCTGAAGAAAAGGGTGCTGGAGATTGTTAAAGAAAAAAAGAAAAAAAGACAATAAGCCCCAAAAGTAGTCATTTCTGCTAAGTGCCTTGTCACCAAGCGGAGGCTTAATCACAGTTTTGGCTCTCCCAAACATGACATCTCAAATCAGTCAGTGAGGAATGGCCTGGCAGCACTAGTTAGGCAATCTGCCTGACAGAGCTCTGCCGTCCCCTAAAGGAAAGTAACCTTCAACAACCGATCTGCCTTTTTGTCTCCTGTGAACTTCTTGTTCGTGCTGCCTTCTGCCCATAAAGCCCTTCATGTGGTATAGCTCTCAGGAGCTCCTTTTGGTCTGCTATATTGGATGCTGCTTGATTCACATTGATTTTTGTTCAAATAAACTCAAAAATTTTAATACAGTTCAGTTTAACAGGACGGAGTTCCAAGATAAATCCTTGTCGATAAATTCTTTCTGAGAGATAAAATTTTAAGCCATGTTTAAATTTTCTAGAGATCATTTTAATAAATAATTAAAATGGTTTGCATTTTAATAAATACAAGAAGTATTTTTCAACTATATGTTACATTAGATATTTTTGAGGGAGAACGGAAGGAAATGATAAAATGTAACAAGGAAACACAAATATAACAAGATGAGAGATTGAGAGGAAGAACGTTTAAAGACTACAATGAAAACGCAAGGGAGAGGTGCATAGAAGGAATACAGAACAGAATGTGACAGAAAGGTAGACATCTGTAGTGAGCAATTTCTATGGTCCGTGTGTAAACTACTATGATTACAGCTATGAAACAGTTGAGCTCTGAACTTGGGGAACAAAAATCCTCCCACTGAATTCCTTTGAAATGATAATTAGCCAGTCCCGCTGTGTCTGCAGCTCTCCACTTGCTCTTTGCCCTTAATTCTCAGAGAAACTCTCTGAATGAGGCAGAAACAAGAAAGTTCAGTAGGAGGAAAAGGATTTTTGATGTTTCTCAGGCAGTGGCTGGAGAATTCTGAAATCTAGTAAAAGATAAGAATTCTATTTTGAGAAAATTCTAGAATGAAAAATAAATTTCCAAGGAGAGAATATTGAAGTGGAAATAAAGGAAACCAGAGCTGAGAGGTAGAAGTGAGTAGGAGGAATGGAGTTTTAGAAGAGACCTGACCTTTTCTATTCATATTACTGTCTCTCGCTGCTCCTCTGGGCAAACCTTGGGCTCCCTATTGGCAAAGTCCTGTTGACAGTTTGAAATTCACGTAGTGCCACTAACTGTGTCAAGATGTGTGATCTTGACAAATTTATGAAATTTTTATGCTTCAATTTTCTCAACTTTTAAAGAGGAACAGCAGTAGTTACCTATAAAGCTGATCTCCTTTTCGTTTGTAAAGTTTGTGTAGTCTCTCCATTCCCTTGACGATACAGTTTTCCCACCTGCTCTTGAATTAACATTGTATCTGCTCCATCACAACAGAACTCACCTTTTACCTTTTCTAGTAAAGTAATGCTCAAAATTTTCCAAGCCAGGCTTCAGCAATATGTGAACCGTGAATTCTCAAATGTTCAAGCTGGTTTTAGAACAGGCAGAGGAACCAGAGATCAAATTGCCAACATCCGCTGGATCATGGAAAAAGCAAGAGAGTTCCAGAAAAACATCTATTTCTGCTTTATTGACTATGCCAAAGCCTTTGACTGTGTGGATCATAATAAACTGTGGAAAATTCTTAAAGAGATGGGAATACCAGACCACCTAACCTGCCTCTTGAGAAATCTGTATGCAGGTCAGGAAGCAACAGTTAGAACTGCACATGGAACAACAGACTGGTTCCAAATAGGAAAAGGAGTATGTCAAGGCTGTATATTGTCATGCTGCTTATTTAACTTATATGCAGAGTACATCATGAGAAACGCTGGACTGGAAGAAACACGAGCTGGAATCAAGATTGCTGGGAGAAATATCAATAACCTCAGATATGCAGATGACACCACCCTTATGGCAGAAAGT
>SJYX01000049.1:387892-408727 GCA_006410675.1 Oreotragus oreotragus
AAGACTCTTGAGAGTCCCTTGGACTGCAAGGAGATCCAACCAGTCCATTCTGAAGGAGATCAGTCCTGGGATTTCTTTGGAAGGAATAATGCTAAAGCTGAAACTCCAGTACTTTGGCCACCTCATGCGAAGAGTTGACTCACTGGAAAAGACTCTGATGCTGGGAGGGATTAGGGGCGGGAGGAGAAGGGGACGACTGAGGATGAGATGTCTGAATGGCATCACTGACTTGATGGGCGTGAGTCTGAGTGAACTCCGGGAGTTGGTGATGGACAGGGAGGCCTGGCGTGCTGCGATTCATGGGGTCGCAAAGAGTCGGACACGACTGAGCGACTGAACTGAACTGAATTCACAAAAATTATTTTCCTTTTCTTACACCTCCTGTGCACATACCGCACGAGCTAACACTGACGCATATAACTTTTAAAGTTCTTGACTTAGTTCACCGTTGTAAATCTCCCTTCTTTAATTAGTCTGTAATATCTTAAAGTCAGTTCAGTACTGTCTGTTTTTTAAAAAGCACAGTCAGTACAGTAAAGAGTGAAAATAACTGGTGAGGGTTCTTAAACCCTAGTTTAATATCAAGGGTGATTAAGGTAGAATATAAGGACTTTCTGCTTCATTTTATTCCCTGCTACTCAATTAACTTCAAAAAGTGCTAAAGGTTAAAAAAAAAAAAAAAAAAAAAACTTGAATTTGGTAGAAGTGAACTAAAAGCCACTGTCTGAATTTATTTCTTTTTTACAAATATAAAGTATGAACATAAGAGCTTGGACCGTCCTGCAACTAATCAAAAGAAATAAAAATATTTTCTGAAAACATTAAAATTTCTATTTTTAGACTGTGTGTCTGCACATAGGGCTTTAAAGATACAGTTATTGCAGCACCCAAACAATATTAGAGAATGTATAGTTTCTACCACTTCCAAAATTTCATAGCAGATCTAGTAACCACTGCCTTTTCAGATGTGCTTTTCAGCATCCAAGAACAAAAATAAATGAATAAATAATGAACAAAAAGTCTATAGTAGTAAAGCTCACTTTCATGTTATTTGTCTAAGATCTATTTCTCCATTGCTGCTTCTTATAAAGGAGGAAGTTAAAAAAATCTAGGTATGTTATATGGCTGACTTATGGTGGAATGACTGTATTATGCTCTATTTTATAATCATAAGATTCCTGAAGATCTTATTCCATAAGCATACCTGTAATATATGTGCAATCATGGCATCATGTGGTCTAATTGTGTAAAAGACTAATTTCTTTCTATTTTTTTCTCTTATGAGAGATGAGATGGAGGAAGTCATTAAATCAAGTTCAAGGATTCTCTTAATGAGATTAAGTGTTATATGATGCCAAGTTTCCTCTTTCTTTAGTAGACGTAGACAGCACTGGTAATATAGTCATAATTTCCCTTCTATACTCAACCAACCTAATTTCTGAGCAAATCCTGTGTTCTATTTTTCTCTTAAAAATTATTTTGATTCTAAACAACCTTCTTTTATATGAGTGTATAAGCTGTCTTTTGGGCGTCCCTGTTGGCTCAGTGGTAAAGAATCCACCTGCCAATGCAGGAGAAACCAGAGACTTGAGAAGGAAATGGCAATTCATTCCAGTATTCTCGCTTAGAAAGTCCCATGGAAAGAGGAGCTTGACGGGCTACAGTCCATACGGTCGCAGAGTCAGACACGACTTATCGACTAAACAACAACAACAAAGCTATATTTTAAAATATTTTAATATGTATGTGTAAATTTATGTGGGGCTTGCCTGGTGGCTCAGGTGGTAAAGAATCTGCCTGCAATGTAGGAGACACAGGTTCAAGCCTTGGGTCGGAAAAATTCCCTGGAGAAGGGAATGGCTACCCACTCCAGTATTCTTGCCTGGAAAAATCTCATGAACAGAGGAGCCTGGCAGTTTATAGTATTGCTGCTGCTGCTGCTGCTACGTCACTTCAGCGGTGTCCGACTCTGTGCGACCCCATAGACAGCAGCCCACTAGGCTCCTCTGTCCCTGGGATTCTCCAGGAAAGAATACTGGAGTGGGTTGCCATTTCCTTCTCCAATGCATGAAAAGTGAAAAGTGAAAGGGAAGTCGCTCAGTCATGCCTGACTCTTAGCAACCGCATGGACTGCAGCCTACCAGGCTCCTCTGTCCATGGGATTTTCCAGGCAAGAGTACTGGAGTGGGGTGCCATCGCCTTCTCCGGGTTTATAGTACATGGGGTCACAAAGAGTCGGACATGACTGAGTGACTAAGCACAGCACAAACATGCATGTATTTTATGATTAGAAAACAAGAGTTTTGCATGGCATTTTGGCTAGGTGGATGGGGACCCCATGTCTTATATTCTTTTATATTTGACAATGAATTAAACTTTTTATCCAAATCATTAGCATGGAGATGGTCTACTCTTACTAATGGTAACCTGTTTTCATTCCACTCTTCCAATCATTCAGAAAAGTATTTTCAGCAAATATTTCATTTAAATGGTTATGATGACTAGAAATATTCCATATGGCTGAACTTTTGGAAAGGAAATAGAAGAAATTACTGTCTTGTTCAGAATTTATAAATGTTGTTCTTTCATCAATAGATACAGTAACACAACAAAAAAGGCAAAACCAAATAGTTCTACTTCTTATCAGTACAGTGTTTTAACAATACTAACCAATCAAAGAAATATAAATATCTTATAACTTAGATATTTATATGTGTTATATCTAAGATTCATTTCTTGATCATCTAAGTCCTATGTTCTTTTTCTTTCTTTTGATCTAAAACAAGCCTTTTTTCTCTGGAATAAATTATAGATTGCATTAATCCCAATATATTTCAGGAACATATTGTCAAGATCATATGTCTGTAGTAATTTGCTTCCAACTCATTTTTAGAGGATCCACCACTACAAATTCTAATTCATTATTCAGACTTGGCCATAGGCATAAAATTTCAAACAAGTTTTCCGGGTGATTCTTTAGATTTAATCATGATCACTTCTCTAGATTATGTAATTTTTTCCAATCTGTTCCTTGGCCAACTTTTCATTTGATTTTTTTTACAAGTTTGAGGGTGGTTTAGTTTCTTTAAACCATGTGGGTTGCCAACTAATCATAATCAGATTGTTTACATTGCCCAGCTAGATCATCACACTACTAAGGCATAGGTTACAATTAGAGCCCTATTCTATAATCATATTCTGTCTACCAATTTTCTCACCAAGGCAAGAAAACAAACTAAAAAGTCTGATTAAGATTGAGGCAAAATTTATGGTTACTGATGGACTAGGAGCTCAGGCCGCATGTTTAATCAAGGTTTGTCATCCGTGTTTCCCTATTACCTTTAAAGTCTCACGATGTTCCCACCTCATATACATTATTATCACTATTTTCTTTAAAAGGACTCACTTTGTAAACTTAAATACATAAGGAAAATGTATATCACTACTATAAAAAGAGGATAGTAACGTTTCCATAAATGGAAGATAATTTTAAAATAAATGCAATAACACAAAAATAATGTTTTCAAAACCTAATGAGGTACTGTACTGCTGGTAACTACCTAGTTAGGCTTTAAGTTTGGCACTCTCTTTCTCTAGTAAAAGCAAACAACTGCAAGTAACGAAAAGTGTTAAATGTATACCAATACAAAATGAACTAACAAATATAAAATGAGCTATTTAAACTGTCCCTCACATAATTCACAGTGGTGGTCAAACCTGAATTTTTGAAGCATATTAAAGTGCCTCAGAATCTAGATCTGAGAAGCCAGTAAAATAATTTTCACTACAGAAAAAATATTTTCAGGGAAATAGACATATTGCTCATTGTTCATAAACATGAACATTCATGTATCTATGATGGATAGATGGTAATTTATATTTCTAATGTTTACTTCCATTAATTCTTTGGATCACACTGAAAAATAAACAATGTGATCTTCAATATTCTTTCAGTTCCTCTTAATTATTTTCACCAAGGAGCACTGCCAGTGAATATCTCGAATCTTCTCACTTCAGAGTTGCTAATCAGAGCCTCTGGGGTTTGTCCTTCAGACCAAAGAAGGTACAGAGAAAGTGGAGTGTGAGAATCTAGCTTCTTCCTTAAACTAAAAAACTAGGCTCAAATCAAATCAATTTCCAAAAGTAGTAGCAAAACTATTTTTCGCACTGACTTTGGTAAATTATTTTCCTTACCATGCCCTCCCCTACAAGTGATTTATATTTCTAGGGTATGTCAATCAATTTGACCAAATATTTTCAAAAAGTAAGAGTCACACAGTGTTACTCAAGAGAATCTGCCAATTTCAGCATTATCACTAAAGTCTAGCAGAACTTTTATTCAGAATATCAGAACTACATTTTTGCTGGAGCATTTTGGAAGATGAAGGGACAGAAGCAAAAATCTGGATTTCATGAGTGTAAACATATATTCAAACAAAATCCATAAAAGGAAGTGTTGACCTTTGGTGCTAATGGAAAGAGAAAGAACCTCAATCGAACAATTCTCATTTTTAGGCTGCTACATAAATATTTGGCAGAGCAAGAGAAATAGTTATCTCAAGTTTCATGAGACTCTTCTTTCTGAATAGATCTGTCTTTTTAGCCTTTCCTAACCGCCTAGCTACAGAGGGAGGAAAGCCCTAAGTGCTGACAGGGCACAAAAAGAGACAAGCTAAAAATAAAGTCTCTTGAAATATATAGGAGCATGTGATGCTAGAATTTCAGGCCAGATATAATATTGAATGAGTTAGGTTCTCATGAAAAGGTCCCCTTATAAAAGTCCCCTTATATATGACAATTTCATCTGCAGCTAATGAGAGAAGAATGAGAAAGGCCAAGGAGAGGAAGATTGCCCTTTGGCTGGCAGCCAGCCATCACTGCGTAGAGCTTCTTATAGCAGCTGAAAGTGATGCAGCAATAATTAATGCCACCAACTTTACTGGGCAGAACTGGTTTTCCTTACACTGGACGGGTGTAGGGAACACATGGGGAAAATAACAGGAAAATAATTACCTTTTTCTTCTCTCGCAATTAAAATGAAAAAAAAGTAAATCATATTAATGCCTGAATTCTGTCTTACCTGCTGCCTAAACACAGAAAGGCCTGCTCTGTTTTTCCTATAATATGCAGACAGCATATTGTTTTCACACACATACAGAAAGAAATGGGTTTTAATGTCCAAATATTTTCAAAGTAAATATGTTAAGTAAAGGTAAGTTCTTACTTTAATATTTCTATGAAATATTTTAAAGAGAATTAAGAATTTTTTTGTGAATGACAGATCTGGGGTTGGACTGAGTAGTGTATAAGTTTGCATGTTGTTATTGTTCTTGTTGCTAGGCTGTGTTTGACTCCTTGCCACCCCATGGACCACAGCCCACCAGGTTCCTCCGTCCATGGGATTTCTCAGGCAAGAATACTGGGGTGGGTTGCCATTTCCTTCTCCAGGGGATCTTCCCAACTCAGGGATCGGACCAAGTCTCCTGCATTGGCAGGTGGATTCTTTACAACAGAGCCTCCTGGAAAGCCCATAAGTGTGTGTGTGTGTGTGTGTGTGTGTGTGTGTGTGTGTGTTAGCTGCTCAGTCATGTCCGACTCTTTGCTACTCCATGGACTATAGTCTGCCAGACTCCTCTGTCCATGGAATTCTCTAGGCAAGAATACTGGAGAGGGTTGACCTTCCTTTCTCCAGGAGATCTTCCCAATTCAGGGATCAAACCTGGGTTTCCTTCATTGCTGCCATATTCTTTACCATCTGAGCCTCAGGGAAGCCCATAATCACCTATACTCCTATATAAAATAAAAAGTAAAAAAATGTGTTCTGCTTTCAATAATGACAAACCAGCCCACCATTCCTTAGCAATTTTAATTCTTAGAGAACCCGTTTAAATTAATTTCAACTTATGCAAGCCTCATTCTCCTGAAATTGAAAATAAGCCCATATCCAAATTTTTCCTGTCGTTCCAATATGCCTATTTTCTGTTTCTTTTCAATCTGTGATCCAATCAAGGATCAAATATTTCATTGACTTACCAACATTACTATGTTTCAGTCTTTTGTTTCTATTTGTTTTTCATGTAGGTGCTTGCTTCTTTTGTACTCTTTTTGACTTAATTTATTTTAAAATATTTAAATTATTTACACAGTTTACAGTAAATTATTTATATAGTTCGAAACATGGGGCTTCCCCGTGGTGGCTCAGTGGTAAACAATCTGCCTACAATGCAGGAGACCTGGGTTCAGTCCTTGGTCAGGAAGATCCCCTGGAGAAGGGAATAGCAACCCATTCGAGTATTCTTGCCTAGAGAATTCCATGGACAGAGGATTGTGGGATATAGTCCATGGATTTGCAGTGTCAAACATGACTGAGTGACTAATACTTTCAATTAAGTGTGAAAATATATGATTAGAAGAGTTTGATTCCAAACCCATTTATTTTCACCTAATTATTACTACTCCCTCTGTATAACCATTTTCTTTACTGTCTGGTTGTTCCTTTCTGCATTTGTTTTTTTTAAATATGTATAAATATTTTATTACCATCATTAAAAAAAGTCTTACAACTAATAATCTATTTTTTCCACTTCATGATATACCCTGAAAATAACATGTGATTGATTCATAGAGATCATTTTCCTTTTTACTACATCTGCTAACCTGTCCATTTGTGCAGAATTAACACATTTTATTCAACCAGGTTTTATAAATGAGAAATAAACATTTTGCTATTAGAAATATTGCTGCAATTAATATCTCTGTGAATATTTGCTTAGTTTTGTTTTCCTGAATGTATTTTAAAGGTAAATCTCTAGACATAAGATTATGAAGTAAAAGAGCAAGTTCATTGCTGATTACTTTTCAGCTATTGACTAGTTCAGTTCAGTTGCTCAGTCATGTCTGACTCTGCGACCCCATGGACTGCAGCATGCCAGGCTTCCCTGTCCATCACCAACTCCCAGAGCTTATGTCCATTGAGTCGGTGATGCCATCCAACCATCTCGTCCTCTGTCATCCTCTTCTCCTCCCGCCTTCAATCTTTCCCAGCATCGGAGTCTTTTTAAATGAGTCAGTTCTTCGCTTCTAATGAATTCTTCACAATGGTTTTAGGTTTTTATATTCCACCAGTAGACAGCGCATTTTTAATGTAGAAATATCACTTTGCTTACAAAGGACCATATAGTCAAAGCTATGGTTTTTCCGTAGTCATGTACAAATATGAGAGTTGGACCATAAAGAAGGTTGAGTGACAAAGAACTGATGCTTTTATACATGCTAGAGATGGTGTGGAGAAAAGGGAACCCTCTTAGACACCATTGGTGGGAATGCAAACTAGTACAGCCAGTATGGAGAATAGTGTGCAGATTCCTTAAAAAACTGGAAATAGAACTGCCTTATGACCCAGCAATCCCACTGGTGGGCATACACACTGAGGAAACCAGAATTGAAAGAGACATGTGTACCCCAATGTTCATTGCAGCACTGTTTATAATAGTCAGGACATGGAGCAACCTAGATGTCCATCAGCAGATGAATGGATAAGAAATCTGTGGTACATATAAACAATAGAGTATTACTCAGCCATTAAAAAGAATATATTTGAATCAGTTCTAATGAGGTGGATGAAATTGGAGCCTATTATACAGNGTGTACCCCAATGTTCATCGCAGCACTGTTTATAATAGCCAGGACATGGAAGCAACCTAGATGTCCATCAGCAGATGAATGGATAAGAAATCTGTGGTACATATAAACAATAGAGTATTACTCAGCCATTAAAAAGAATATATTTGAATCAGTTCTAATGAGGTGGATGAAATTGGAGCCTATTATACATAGTGAAGTAAGCCAGAAAGAAAAAAAAGAAAACAATACAGTATACTAACACATATATATGGAATTTAGAAAGATGGTAACGATAACCCTGTATACGAGACAGCAAAAGAGACACAGATGTATAGAACAGACTTCTGGACTTTGTGGGAGAGGGAGAGGGTGGGATGATTTGGGAGAATGGCATTGAAACATGTATAATATCATGTAAGAAACGAATTGCCAGTCTAGGTTCGATGCAGGATACAGCATGCTTGGGGCTGGTGCACTGGGATGACCCAGAGAGATGGTATGGGGAGAAAGGTGGGAGGGGGGTTCAGGATTGAGAACTCAAGTACACCCATGGTGGATTCATGTTGATGTATGGCAAAACCAATACAGTATTGTAAAGTAAAATAAAGTAAAAGAAAAAAAGAAAAAAAAAAAGAACTGATGCTTTTGAACTGTGAGAAGACTCTTTTGAACTGTGAGAAGACTTCTTTTGAACTGGAGAAGACTCTTGAGAGTTCCTTGGACAACATGGAGATCAAACCAGTCAATCCTGAAGGAAATCAACCCTGAATATTCATTAGAAGGACTGATGCTGAAGCTAAAGCTCCAGTATTTTGACCATATGATGTGAAGAACTGACTCATTGGAAAAGACCCTAATGCTGGGAAAGACGGAGGGCAGGAAGAGAAGGGGGACAGAGGATGATATAATTGGATGGCATCACCGACTCAAAGGACATGAATTTGAACAAACTCTGGGAGATAGCGAAGGACAAAAAAGTCTGGTGTATTGCAGTCCATGGGGTCGCAAAGAGTCAGACACAACTGAGTGGCAGAACAACAACATTTACACCAGTCTAACACACTTTCTTCAAGTATATTTGAACTAGTAACCATTTTGCTCTTTGAGACAGCTCCTAGGAGCTTTCCTTCTGGTCCCAAGAAATTCAATGGTCCTTCTGGCCACTGGGTGAAAATGATTCTCCATTTAATATTACTCTATGTCAGGTTTAATTTTAGGAAAAGTCCTCAACAAAAGGAAGTTTTCTGAACAACAGTACTTGGGTTGATGCACCTAACCATTATATCAATTTGCAAAAGGCATCTTTCTCTAATTTTATAAAGAGGGTAGTAATAGAAGGAAAATTTGTCTGAATTGGCTATAACATATTTTAAGTTTCAGGAAACTGACTACATTGAGATATATATATATATATATGTCTTTCTTACTCTCTTAAAAGAAAATAAATTTGTAAATCTTGTAATATATCTAAATTCAGCTTTGACAATTGAACCAAATGTCTCTCTTCACTACCCTCCACACATATTTTCTATACAGAAGAAACAGAAAGTGGAAGGTTTCAAATTTAGGTTGTTTTATTCTTTTAATTTCCATTCTGTATATTTCTAAGATCAGGAATCTAAGATGTAAGATGAATCATCTGACTGTTTTAAATCTCAAAAGTGACTTGCTTTTCAGTCTGACTAGATTTGTAAAACCATACCTCTGTAAGGCTAGATCTTATTTTAACTTGTTTGTTATATATGTCCAAAGTTTGGGATATGCATATGCATATGTATGTATAGCATATTTATATATGTCTATATTGAGCAATGGCTGTATGAGAGATTTAATGTAGGAATATGGTTTCCTGGTAACCAGAGTCACATGATAGTTTTTCAAAGAGTTTCCTCTCTACAATCACAAGCTTTCAGTGTATTAGCAAAGTAAGAGCTTTTCAGAATCAGCTCCATTTTCTTCATGGGGTATCTAATAATCAAAGTAAGGGTGTAATTATAGTATAGAGAATGGAAAAGCTAAATAGATCCTCAGGAAGCAAATTTCTTAAGCCAAATAGATTCTCAAGTGGCAAAATTCAAAAAGTCACCTAGAAGGAGATGCCTATAATAATCAATAGTATCACGAAAATGCTGCAAATTGCATAGGGCTTGAGGGGTTGAAGTTTTATTTTCAGAGCTAGAAGTTAAAAAACAGTTTGATTTTCATGTGTGGTTAAATTAATGAGACTTGTAAATAAAAAACTGAATGATGTTCATCTTCTTTCTTTCCCCACAGGACAAATGAGACTAGTTCTAGATTTCAGAGATAAAAGGCAATCAGCAAGTAATTTTTAAACTCAGTTTCAGGCCTGATAAAAGACATTGGATGCTAAGAAAGACAGATTTTTGTCTAACATTTTTACTTCCAAGTTTGCAGTTATCGATTTCTTTCCTACAAAAAACTTCCTGCTCAAATGCAAATGAATTGTTTGTATTAAGATTTTAAATATAAAGTTGATCAAGATTTTAAAACATAAACATGGGTAATAGAAAACAATGAGCTAGAAGTATCTCTTTAACTGTGCCAAGCATGAACCAATGGAACATTTAGTAATTAGGATTCCCAAATTCTAATCTGAGCTGTGTCAGTCTTTACATACTCCATAATCTTTTCTGAATTTTATTTTCTCACCAAGGTAACTAGTTTCAAACTAAAAGTTAGCATCAAATATCCTGTATCACTCTGTACTATAAAAGGATTACACAAAGTATTCTATTTGATTTATACAAAGAATGGCATTGAGATCCAAAGCAGAATTAGAGGGGATCCAATTAAGGAGACTGTGATGGATTAGTAGAAACAAAGTTTTATTGGAAGGCAGAATATCCGAGTCCAAGTCTTGGCTCCATCACCTGCTATCTGTGGGTTTGGGTTTTCTTTTCTGGAAAGTCACCATAATTCCTTTAATATTCTAATTTTATAATCTATAAAATGGAAATAATGGCATGCTACCTTAGAGGATGGTTAAGAGAATTGGATCATGTAAACATATATGAAGTTTATTTGCAAACTATATTTTACGAATGTGAGATATCCTTAGGGATAATCATCTATGTTGAATAAGTATATAGATCTTTTTCCAAGACATTTAGTGCTGCCTTAAAAGTCAAATTAACCTGAACAATTATAGAGGTAAAATTCGAGAGTGGTGCCAAGAGACATTAGAAAAATGTTATCAACTTCATTAAATACTTGGATAAATATGACTTGAGATTCTTGATTGCCATCTTTCAAGTATCTGTTTTTGTAAATTTTAGTATGCTTATTGCATAATGACTAATATTCTTTAAAATAATGGCATAGCTAACTTCTGAAGCTCTTAATCATTTGTTGTACCAACAGTCACATAATTAAGAGGTAATTTGCATGCAAATGAACTTAATTTTAGTAAAATATTTTAAATGTCTTAGTTCACTAATAATTTGAAAATAAAGGAAATAAAAGTGATTGAGAGCTTCTGGCTTCTAGCAATGATAGAAAAACATATAATGGATGAACTCATCTGCTGCTAGTGATTATAACTATGAGCAAAATATAATATGTATATACTTAAAGTAACTAGAGAGTAACAGAAGCAAGTGCAAACTGGAGGAGGTTTAACCCTGGAAAAGTAGAAATTTTCTATGTAAGAACCCCATTTATGTTATTTTTCCCTGGAGGGAACTCTTAAATCTACATGAAATGTTTTTGACAGAACTCAAGTGAGAAAGAAAACCATACTGTCTTATTGGTTTAAGGAGTCAGACAATAGCATTCATGACCTAAGAGTGAACAGAATGTCGGGGAAGAATCTCAGAAAGGAAAGATCCACAGAAACTGTGCTTATAAACCCCTCCCAAATCACTGAACCCCAAACTATAGTAGTGGTGGTTTGGTCACTAAGTTGTGTCTGACTCTTGTCACCCCATGGACCATAGCCCGCCAGGCTCCCCTGCCCATGGGATTCTCCAGGCAAGAACACTGGAGTGGGTTGCCATTTCCTTCTCCAGGGGATCTTCCCAACCCAGGAATCAAACCCGGGTCTCCTGCATTGCAGGCAGACTCTTTACCAACTGAGCTATGAGGGAAGTCCACAATAAGATATCAATAGGCCCATTTAGTGAAAAGAACATCTGGAAGGCTGAAAGACTTGTGTTAGATATTAGTAGCTGCCTCTGCTGGAGAGATAGGCTTGCCATGTGAATCTCAACACTTTGAGGGGATTGGTAAATATCTCAGAGTCTCCAGTGAAACAACCTAAGGGTAACACCTTCTGAATAAAAACTGTATCCATGAATTGGGAGATTAGGATTGACATATATACACTGTTATGTATGAAATGGAAAGCTAATGAGAAAAAAAGTGGTTAAGATGGTAAACTTTATATTAGGTATGTCTGGAAAATCCCATGGACGGAGGAGCCTGGTAGGCTGCAGTCCATGGGGTCGCTAAGAGTCGGACACGACTGAGCAACTTCACTTTCACGCCTTGGAGAAGGAAATGGCAACCCACTCCGGTGTTCTTGCCTGGAGAATCCCAGGGATGGGGGAGCCTGGTGGGCTGCCGTCTATGGGGTTGCACAGAGTCAGACACGACTGAAGTGACTTAGCAGCAGCAGCAGGACAGTAAAAAATTAACTAATTTAAAAAAACAAAACAAAACAAAAAACAAGACTGCTTCCAAAGACTAAGGAGTTTACTAGAAGGCTCAAAAAAAAAAAAAAATTGACCACTTTAAGAAAGCCTACAAATAATTCTTTCAAAGATCAAGTAAATGGCATGTAGTTTAACTGCCTGCTTTTACAAAATACAGCGCTTCTCAGAAGACAATAACAGATTCCAGATTCTCTAGAGTGCATAATATCAACTGTTGAAAAAAAAAACAAAACAGATATGTGAAGAAAGAGGAAATATAATTCACTAAAAATAAAACTGCACGTGACCCAGATTTCGGATTAGCAGTCAGGACTTTAATATAATTATGATAAACCTGTTAAAGGAATTGGAGGAAAATGTGAGTAGAACTGGTGAGGCAATAGAAAATTTCAGAAAATATCCAGAACGGTAAAGAACAAATGAAAAATATAAAACTGAAAAAAAAAAAAAAAACAATATCTGAAATCAAAAATTCATTGCATTCAACTAACAACAGGTTACACAAAAGAAAAGAAATGGTCGGTTACATAAAAAGAAGTCAACAGAAATTATCCAAACCAAAATACAGTGAGCAGGCTGACTGAAAAATATAATGCAGATTCAGTGGCCAATATGACAGCATCAAATGGTATAACAGACATGTAATCAAAGTCTCCGGAGAGGAAGAAAGGTTGTAGAAAAGAATATTTAAAGAAATACTGGCTGTACTTATCCCAAATTCGATCAAAAAGAGCAACTAAAATACAAGACACTCAGTGAACCCAAAACAGCATTAAAAAAATACATCTAGGTACATCATAGTCAAACTATTGATAATGAGAGAAAATTATGTCCAGTGGAACAAAGACATTAAAATATTGCCTGCATCTGTTTTAGAAATAGTGTAAATCAAAAGATAATGAAATAACAGTAATTCTGAAAGAAAAAATTCTGTATCCAGGAAAAATACTCTAAAATTTCAAGGTAAAGAAGAGACATTTTCAAGTAAAGAAAAGTTGACAGCACTGCAATAGATATACACTAAAATATGGCTAAATAAAGTTCTCTGACTAAAGGTAAATGACTCCAGAATTGAACTCTTTATATATAGGAAAGAACGATGAATATTATTTCTTTTCTTAAATTTTTTAAAAAGTAAATTGATCATTTTCACAAATAATAATAATGTATGTGGTGTTTGGAGCATATATAGAAGTAAAATTAATGACAATATAGCTCAAAAAATAGGAGAGACATAAATGGAATTATACTATAATAAGTCTTTTAAATTATATATATAATGATATAATATTAATTTGTGGTGTACTGTGATTATCAAAGAATGTTCATTGTATCCTTAGGCCAATTTGTAGAAAGATTGTCAAGAGGGAGACATTTTCTTGTCCAAATTGTTGGAGTAATTTATTATTCCTCTCTATCTTATTCCTTTTAGAAGAACAATTTACTTGAGGAGAAATAAATATTTATATATGATGAAAAAGGTTTTTGTACTCAGTTGATCCTCGATAGAAGTCAAACAAACTTTCCTTCCTGTCAATAGACATTTCTGAAAAAAGCCCTCTGTGCTGGTCCAAAGAATAAAAGGTGAATCAAAAAATATTATTGTCTTTTAGAACACAGTATTTTGTACAAATTTGCAAAACATTCAATTTCCAATATTAAAAGTAAATTCCAAATTTTCAAAAAGAATGAAACCTATTTGTTTGAATACTGTAAATAAAAAATACAAATATAGTGTCACCCTACTACCTCCTTTCATTTATAACCCTTAGTTGTAAGACAAGATATTCTCTTATACCATCTTTAGTTCTAAGACAAAGTGTACTGAGTGGATAGAAGATGAGACACCACACCTCATGGTTCTCAGCAGTGTTGCTAATGTAAAACCCAGGATCAAAGTGCATAACAGGTCCAAGGAATCTAGAAAATAACCATGATGGTGGATTTAAAAGTTTTCACTTGCTCCTGTCATCTGAACCTGGGACACGTCTTTCACTGGATCGTGTTCCCTAAGGCTCCCCATCTGAAGCAGGAAATTACCTGCAAGAAATTTATCTGTACAAGTGGCCTTTTCATAAGAAAGTGAGCACAGTTAGTCACTGAGAGTAGAAATAGCATGTTTTCTGGTTGTTCTTTCTCAAGGAACACCTGTTTCAAATATTTGTTTGACATGAATTAGAAGAGTCAGTAAAGAAGAATGAAGCTCTCTTGTCAACATCTAAAGTGCAGAAATTACTTAAATGGTTGAACAGAGACTTCACTTGCTTTAGATAATATTTCATTAAGTAATTGTGTCAACATACATCACTGAACGCATGGTACCATTGTACTCTTTGTGAGAAGACAGACTGTAGGAAGAAGTTCCAAATAGTTTCTCAAAATGATCTCCAAATTTGCCCTAAAACCTGGAGAAGCATGAACATGAAAGCTGTACAATTTTAAACATAGGTATAAGCAATAAGAAAATCTCTAGATGACTGTAGTGGAATATCTGAACTTGAAGTTCCCAGATTTTGCTGAGCATACCAGAATATGTTATCTGCAAGCTGTACTCTCAAGTTTCAGCTTCATAAATTGTTGAGTAGACTTCGGATGGAGTGATTTTGTATTGTCTGTCTCAAAACTGGGAAATTCTTATGTTGAAAATATTCAGTTTTTGGTGTAGTTGCTGTGACAATACTGTTTTTAAACAATCTCTTAAGTACATACCAAATATTAAGAGTAAAGAAATGTGATTAATGATTATGTTCTTAGGCTATGTTGGGACATCTTGATCCAATATATTTTAAAACTAAACTAATTTGTTTATATGAGAAGAAGAGATTAGAGTCAAAATAGAATTACAATTTATTCCGTTTAAAATGATTCATTTATCTTTCATTGAGTCATTCTCACTCCTTCTGATTCTGGTAAAATATCATTATTGAGACATAAAAACTATAGAAAAAAAAACTCTCTGAATCCATAAAGCTTGAAAAATAGGAGGCTTCTCTTTATGGAGCTGGAAATAGAGGAAAGATTATAAATCTGATAAAAGTCAATTATATCTNTTTATCTTTCATTGAGTCATTCTCACTCCTTCTGATTCTGGTAAAATATCATTATTGAGACATAAAAACTATAGAAAAAAAAACTCTCTGAATCCATAAAGCTTGAAAAATAGGAGGCTTCTCTTTATGGAGCTGGAAATAGAGGAAAGATTATAAATCTGATAAAAGTCAATTATATCTCTTCAAAGTGAAGATATGTGTAAAGAAAAGAGGTTTTACTGATGAATAAAGTAATGTGTGATCATCATAAAATACCTTTTGTAACACTGCAAATATTATTTTTAAAGTAATACATAGTCATTGTCAACATTTTGGTGAGGAATCTGCTTAGGGTTTCCTACATGTACACAGGATATCTATCATTTTAAATGATCAGAAATGTGGTCAGTATGCTTTTGAATAATATGTTCATTTTTCAATAATAAATTATAGACATATTTCTAGCATTCATTTTCATAAAGATGAAACAACACCTCTCAGTGCTCAGGAACTGAACATTAGCTGATACATAATCATGTGGTAAATGGTGGCTAATAGCATTATAACCTATTGCAATAAAAATGATTTGAAAACATTTAGGTAGTAAGAATATATATATATATATTTAACTATTTTAAAACTTTATCTATCAAATGTTTTTATGCCTGATGGTTTTTCCAAGCTTCAACCAGGGCAATAGTGAGGGTTTAGCAAGTAATGAGAAATCATAATATGGCTATAAATTTACAAGAAATAATTTAGATAGTTATCATCATATATTTGTGATTCCTTGTGTTACCTGAGAAGTGCCATGAATTATATCCCAAATTACCTACTGAGAATTTTATTTTAATTAAAAACTGACATGGTTTATAAGAGGATATTAACTATGTTGCTTCCTTTGATTTTCCTTTGGGAGACTGACTTATAAACTGTTTATTTTCCTTTTAAACTATTTAACACCTATTGTAATAGGAGAACCTATGTCTTATTTACATAGAAACAGGCCAGTTGTAACCTTCTCACAATATATTTAATATATCAGAAATTATTAGTAGAAATTGTCATGACTATTTTGTCCTATGGGTTTCCCTGGTGGCTCAGACAGTAAAGAATCTGCTTGCAATGCAGGAGATCCAAGTTTAATCCTTGGGTTGGGAAGATTCCCTGGAGGAGGGCTTGGAAAGCCACTCCAATATTCTTGCCTGGAGAATTCCATAGACAGAGGAGTCTGGTGGGCTAAAGTTCATGGGTTCACAAAGAGCTGGACACAACTGAATTTTATTCATTCACTCATTTTGCCTTATACTGGGCAGGGGTTTTTTGTTAACAACTGACACAAATGTTGGCAAACTTAAGCATCCATGAAACTTCTGTATGTGAAACTTTTTACTATAGTTTTACAAATGTTATCCAACTAATCTTTAAGTGGCTATTTTATAAAGTTTATGTTTTAAAAAAGGGCAAGAATATAACATTCACTCATTCTTTATTTTGCTCATCATTCATTCATTCATTCATTCAATTATTATGACAGTAATCATTATATATTTACTGAGACCCAACGATGGACCAGGGATTGTTGCAAATGTTTTGGATGTTAGTGTAAGCAAGACAGACATGATCCTCCAAATCATATATTTATAGAGTCTAGAAATATATATGGACAAATAAATAATTAAGTACACAATGAGAAGAACAGGATAATATGGTAGCATTTATGTCCCGAACAGAATATGTGGTTGGCGACAGCTTCCTAGAACAAAAAGTGAATTAAGTTTAAACCAGACGGTCTAGTAGGACTAGCCAAGTAAGAGGAAAATAGAATTGCTCCATGTCAAAGAAAAAGCATGGGGGAAGAACTGGAATCAAGAAATGGGATTGACTCCAGCTGACCCTGGTTATTTCTTTGCACATTCTGCCTTAGAGCCAGGTATACACTGTGCTTCCTATCCTACAGAAGCTCCTCATTAGAAAAAAAAAAAGGCGACAAGGAATTTGAAATTAAACTAAAAACATTTCTAATATCTGGAACTGAACATTCTGGTGGATAAATACTAGAAGATGAGAGTAAAGTGGGATGTGGGGGCCCAGGTCAAATGATCCCCAGAAAGACACAGAAAGAGATCGAAACTTGTCTCAAGATTTGACAGTCCTTGGAGGATTTTTAAGTAATAACCTGATGTGATTTGTTTTACATTAAAAAAAAAAAATCCCACTCAGCTAAGTTGAGGGCAATGATCTTAATTAAGAGATAGTTGGATAAATTATATGAGAGAAAATAGTAGTCTGAATGCATGAGGTGGCGGTACAGATGAAGAAAACAGGGTGATTTGCATAAGCTGGTCACTGGGTATGGCAATGACAGACATACAACTGGAGATAGCATGACAGTCGAGTATTATGTGAGGATGAAGACTTTTTAAAAATTGAGGGACAATTCTCACACAAAACTGAAGAACCAATTTTAAGAGTGGAATTAGAAGAATTATGTCAAACGTACACATCTATATAACTATCACTCCAACTGAAATACAGCCCAGTAATTTTCTTCATGCCATTTCTAGTCTAATCCCATCCCCAAATGTAACTGCTCTTCTGATTTCACCATTTTAGTTTTGCGCCTTCTTAAACTTCGTAGAAATGGGATTACATATTATGTAGTCCTTTGCCTCTGATTCCTTTCACTTAGCAAAAATGCTTTAGAGATTAGCCATATTGTTGAGTTTATGACTAGTTTGTGCTTTTTCATGCTGGGTGGTCTTCATCACATTTTTGTTGTTGTTGTTGCTGGATATCCAGATTGTTTTCAATATTTGTGCATTATGGGGAGGGTGGTGGAACTGATATAAGTAAATATCTAGAAGAATAATCAGCATATCAAAGGCTATGAGCACATTTAAGTTTATAAGCTAGTACCAGGCACTATTCTAAATACGTAAAATACACTATTTCATTTAAACTTCATAGCAGTTCAATGAAGAAAATTATTATCATTATCATCATTCTGAAGATAAAACTTATTCAGAAAGGTTGAGTTACCTGTCCAAGATCACATACTAAATGATGAAGCTAAGATTTGAACATAAGTAAAAGTCAGGAAGTACAGCCATAAAAATATTACCAGTGGTTATTTTTAAATGGTGATATGGGTAATTAAAATATTTTTTACTTATATTTTCTAACTTCTCTGAAAGGAACATGTGGAGCAAAAAAGGGGAAAATAGAAACTCGTGTTCAACTCTTTGCGACCCACGGACTGCAACACACCAGGCTTCCCTGTCCATCACCAACTCCCAGAGCTTGTTCAAACTCATGTCCATCAAGTCGGTGATGCCATCCAACCATCTCATCCTCTGTCATCCATCTCATCCCAACCTAGTGCTCCTGCATAATATTTTTTGCATTGTTGGATTATATTTACTAANACTCCCAGAGCTTGTTCAAACTCATGTCCATCAAGTCGGTGATGCCATCCAACCATCTCATCCTCTGTCATCCATCTCATCCCAACCTAGTGCTCCTGCATAATATTTTTTGCATTGTTGGATTATATTTACTAATATTCTGTTGAGGATCTTTGCATCTGTGTTCATGTAAGATGTTGATTTGTAGTTTCTTGTAATGTCTATTTTTAGTTTTGACATTAGGATGCTAGTGCTAACCTCATAGAATGAGTTATGCAGTATACACTCTGCTTCAATTCTCTGGATAATGTTATAGATAATAGATATCATTTCTTTCTCAAATGTTTGGCAGACCAAATAAGTTCTCAACATACATTTGTAGGAGAACACAGGGAAGTCAAGTGCACAAGGCTTTGGACACACTCAAATGAGGTGTTGTGTGTTGTAGTCTGCCTTTCTTAAGAAAAAAATCTTTGGTAGAATTCATCAGTGACACCAACTAGGCCTTATCCTATCTTTTTTGTAAGATTGTTGGCTGTTGATTCACTTCCTTTCATAGACATGGGCCTGTTCAGATGGTCTATCTATTTGTATAATTTTGGTAGATGTCTCAAAGAATTGGTTCATCCGAGTTATCACATTTGTGGGCACAGAGTTGCTCATTATATTTTTATTATACTTTAATATCACAGAATCTGTAGCAATGGGCCTTCCTACATTTCTGATATCAGTGGTTAGTCTTCTATTTTTCTTAATTAGTCTGGGTAGAGATTTATCAATTCTACTGTTATCTCTAAAGAACTAGCTTTTGGTTTTATTTATAACATTCATGTTTCAATTCCATTAGTTTATGCTCTAATTTTTATTTCTTTTCTTGTTTTAAGTTTACATTGGTCTTCATTCTCTTATTTCTTAAGGCAGTAATTTAGATGATTGATTTTATATCTTATTTCAATTCTAGTATATGAACTCAATGCTTTCAAATTTCCTCTA
Organism: Oreotragus oreotragus; assembly: GCA_006410675.1. NCBI lineage: Eukaryota > Metazoa > Chordata > Mammalia > Artiodactyla > Bovidae > Oreotragus > Oreotragus oreotragus. The sequence goes on from SJYX01000049.1 coordinate 407,618, forward strand.
AGCACTGCTTTTGCTGCATCTCACAAACTTTGATGTTATCCTTTCATGTTCATTTTTTGTGTGTATTGTGTATGACTGCCTTAAGGTTTGTAGTATACTTCTGCAACTACCTAAGTCCACTTTCAAATAACTCTATACAATTTCATGGGTAGCAGAGTAAAACAGAGTATTCTCAATTTATCTCCCCCATCCTCTACAACATTGCCGTTATGCGTCCTGCTTATTCATAAAATATAATCATCCCATTGGAGAAGGCCATGGCACCCCACTCCAGCACTCTTGCCTGGAAAATCCCATGGATGGAGGAGCCTGGTGGGCGGCAGTCCATGGGGTCGCTACGAGTCTGACACGACTGAGTGACTTCACTTTCACTTTTCACTTTGATGCACTGGAGAAGGAAATGGCAACCCACTCCAGTATTCTTGCCTGGAGAATCCCAGGGATGGCAGAGCCTAATGGGCTGCCGTCTATGGGGTAGCACAGAGTCGGACATGCCTGAAGCGACTTAGCAGCAGCAGCAGCAGCAATTATCCCATACATTGTTGCTATATAATTTTGAAGTTATCTTTTAAATTAGTTAAGAATTTTTTTAAAGTTTTTTTTAACTGTCATTTATTCTTTCTCTAATGCTTTTCTTTCCTTCCTGCAAATCTGAGTCTCTGTCTATACCACCAAAAGAATTTCTCTTAACATTCCTTGTAGGGCAAGTCTACTGACAACAGATTCTATAGTTTTGTTTGTCTGAGGAAGTCTTTATTTCTCCTTCAGTTTTGAAGGACAATTTCACTGGATACTGAATTCAGGATAGGTGAGCTATTTTTTTCTTTCCAGCCTTTAAATATTTCACTCTACTCTCTTCTTGCTTGCATGGTTTCAGAATAAAAGTTTAATGTAATTCTTTTTTTTTTTTTAAGGGTTTTAGCCAAGCATTTTTATTTATTTATTTTTAAATTGTGGATTGTGAGTTTTATTTAGTTTTTTAACATAAATTTATTTATTTTAATTGGAGGTTAATTACTTTACAATATTGTATTGGTTTTGCCATACATCAACATGAATCTGCCACAGGTATTCAAGTGTTCCCCATCCTCAATGCCCCTCCCTCCTCCT
>SJYX01000049.1:412520-432470 GCA_006410675.1 Oreotragus oreotragus
GGAAAGATCCCCTGGGGAAGGAAACCACAACCCACCCAGTATTCTTGCCTGAGAAATTCCAAGGACAGAGGAGCCTGGTGGGCTACAGTCCTTGGGGTCACAAAGAGTTGGACACAGCTTAGCAACTTAAACAACGATGAGAGCAACAGAAACAAAAAACTTGCTTGACCTTCACACTTGAAATATAAACACATCCATGAAGGCAATATGCATACTAGATAAAACTACAGACTTTAAACTCAGACAGATCTATTTTTGAATTCTGGTTCTACTTATACTTGCTTCATGACCTTGGCCAAATTACTTAACCTCTGAAAGTCTCTACTTTCTCATTTGTCAAATAAAGATAATACAAGTATATTTTCTTACTTGTCAAATATAGTTAAGAGTGAAAATTGACGTATGTAAGGTGATTTACATTTATATGTTATTAATTTATTGATATAGAATATGGTAAATAGTACTTCTTTTACCCTCCAGACTTGGTGAACATATTATTTATATACATTTTAAATTTTTATTGGTTACTGATAGCTATGGAAACTAGAGGTAAGTTTAACAAAGAATAGTGTTATGTTGTTTCCCTAGTTAGTCTGTATACCACTGTTTTTAAATACTATGAAAGAAAGAAAATAAACAAAATTGTTCTATTTGATATTCAATGCTTTTTACTGCAAGAATTCAATACTACTCTGAATTTATAAACAAGCTATAAAATGTTATGGATTGGGATGTCATGAAGCTAATTCCTTTTTTCTAATTTTTTAACCAAACAAGGTGGTTGCTTTTACATGTATATGCAGAGAATTCAAGTTCTAGTGCAATATTTTCTAATTGAAGAATATGTGTCTAATCTCGGAAAGATTTACTATCTTACTATGTTCACTAGGGTTGCTTAAGAAAAAGCTTAAAAAATCTTTGTCTCAGCTAAAAATTTAAATCACTATACAAAGATCACAAAATTACTAAGCAATCAATTGAAAAAATTACACAAAATATTAAATGAAGCTGATTCCATTTTATTTATATTGAATGAATTTTCCTTTTCTTTTTTTCATAATATAATATAGATGAATTATAATATGCTTTAAAGAGCACAAACTCTATGCTAACTATGATAGATAATAAAAGCTAAAACAATATTGGTCTTTAAATCAAAGATCCTTATTTGACAAACACATTCTAATGTAAAGGATGAAGTTCTAATGCGATTTAGTGAAAATAAATGATGCATTAAACCTTAACTCCTTAATTATTTCTTAGACTCAATTGGAAAATAACTTTAGTTTAAAATCTATAATTACCTTGTTTTCTCTGTATAATCAACAAACATAGTTTTTCAATACAATTTTAATGTAATTAATGAGATTTTAAAATATTTAAATAGAATGCATCATGTATGCAGTCTTAACTTTCTTCCTTAGCCACTATTAGATAAGAACTCTTTTAAAATTTAGTGTAGCCTTATGCTAAAGCACCACAGCATAATCAATAAATATTTCTTCTGATATATTTGGTTATTAACAAATAAACTTTATTTTGAAAGCAATTGTTTATAAATATTGAATTTAGATTGTCTTTTAAATTAAATCATTGCATTTCTTGTTTGTTATTTGTGTAGCTAAATCAAGTTAAAAAGAGATGTGATGAAAATAATTTGCTGATACCACAGAGAGAAGTAGAGAAGTAAAAATAATGAAAATCTAGAGGAAAATGTGGTATCTATAGCAACAGACTGTATAACTTAGAAGAGTCCTTTCTTGTCCAATTTATCAAATAAAATAGTGCGTACAGTAATCAAACACCAGTGGCAACAACAAAATATATTAATATCTACTGTATGTGAGACACAATACTAAATGCTACCTGACAACCTAGCTGGAGAAAGAAGGTGCACATATGACTTGAGTGAAGAGGACATAATGAAAAGCAATAAGATAAAGAGCAATGTTGTATGAAGACATAGTATGGAAGAATTTGAAAAAAGAAATTAACACTTACTGAATGCTTACAAGGAATCAGGCACAGTACTGAGTCCTTGAATTCAGCAGGACATCTTCAATTCATTGCTAAGGAATCTGAAGTGATGGCTTAAGTGATGTTGTACCTGGGCATAACATCTGGTAACCCTAACCCTAATCTTTTGTGATGTTAATGTTATCCCTAATCTAATATGATGCTTACTTGCTCCTGCTATTAATCAAAATTTGGAAGGACAGCTTAAGGTAATCAATATGTGGAAAGATGAGATGAGGTAAATGTCTTACACCTCATCAAAATTTTCTTCTAGATTTAGCACCCATTGGTGATTCTTGCCTAAACAAATCTTTGCTAAGATTACATGGTTTATATACATAACTTTATGTGGTTACAAAATGATTTTCTAACCCCAGCATTCTTTTTATGTTTGCTAATTAGCTCTTCTGTAATGATACCTCAAGAAACTGTAACAGATTTAGTAATGGTATATGAGTAGACTGGTATGATAGCTGTAAAAAAGGAAAGGGTGAATAAAAAAAATAAATTCTGCTGTTTGGATGCAGTGAGCCTTGAGAAATATTTATAATTAAGAAGAAAAAAGAAATGCTGATGACCTAGAATAAATGGATATGCTATCAGAATGCTGGAAGCCACATCAAGGTAGTGATCACTAAGTTCATAGCACAAGAGAGTTTCACAAGAGGAAAGTTTGGTTGAAAAAATAAATATAGTCACCAGGTCTAGGCAGATAAGAAATGTCATTAGAGTAGCAATAAATAGAATATTGGAAAGTGAGCATTTTTCAGAAGAATAAGGTCAGATGTAAAATTGCAGAGGTTATAGCTGATAAAGATAAGAATTAAAATGTTGGAATATTAACACATTTTTCAGTGAAATAAAAAATAAACATTGGTAACTAGGTATCAGTGTGGAGGGGCAAAAGAAAGATTCACTAGTTTTTGTTTCTTTGTTGTCTTAAGAGAAGAAATATTAGGTATTAAAGAAGAATGAGTTGCTCAAGAGAAATAACAGTTCAAAACTAGATAAAAGATCACAGCTTTCCGATGTCAGGAAATGATGAGATCAAGAGCAAATGGTTACGGATTACAACGATTGCTACACCTTCTCCTGCAATTATCTTTCAGAAAATATGAAAACAGGTCAATGAGAATAGACCCACAAGTTTCCATTTCAATGAAGCTAGAGGTTAGTTCATCCACAAATAGTACATGTGTGAAATCAGTGAGTTCAGAACTTAGAGAAAGGGTATGATTACTAGTGGGTCTTCTGTGGTAAACCAGCAAGCAGGAGGACTCTTACTGATCTGGTCTCCATACCACATGAAATCTGCATGGCTATCTATCTTCCTCTGGGATTACTCTATGATTCAGAACAAAAACAGAGAAAGCCAGTATGAGATTCAAAGGACAAAGATTTAGAGAAAAAAATGGAGCAATAAGAGGAATAAAATTGATGAACATGAAGTTCAGATGATGACACCTCAATTGTCTGAAAATGAACAATCAGCAAAATTTGGATAATTTGAGATATAAGGCAATTCCTTACTATTTACATGGTTATGTGTATGGATGACTTTTTACATTTATGATATGTATAGTTGTATAGGTATATGTAGTTGTATAAACTAAATAATATACTGAGATCACATGCACTTTATCTCTGGAATCTCTGAAACTAATGCAAAGGACTGTGCTACATATTCTCAGAAAAGATTCATTTTAAACATTGACAGCTGAGTCAGTGATGCTTATGGCCCTCTCACCTCACCTTCATTTTCCTCCCTATACTTTACTGGTCTTTCATTAATCGCCCATCCAGAAGAATGGCAGGAAGGCCATGACAGCCAAACTGGAAGCCATTGATTGGGAAATCTTGTAGGTGGCTTTTGTTCAGAAGTTCTTTTGAGTTACAGTTGGAATAGTGAACATGCTATCTAATACTATGAGCTGGAGTTGATTGGTGCTTCAAATAATAATTTTTTTGAAAGACCTGGACTCATCATAAAATTGTTATATGATGATGAATGTCATTACCTCATTGGGAATTGCAACCTAATATTGTTTATAAGTTACAAGAAAACAGATAAGAATCCCAATTGGATAGAGAGACATTGGGCTTCCCTGGTGGCTCAGATGGTAAAGCGTCTGCCTACTATGCAGGAGACCTGGGTTCAGGAATTTCCCCTGGAGAAGGAAATGGCATCCCACTCCAGTACTCTTACCTGGAAAATCCCATGGACGGAGGAGCCTGGTAGGCTACAGTCCATGGGGTCACAAAGAGTCGGACACGACTGAGCGACTTTACTTCACTTCACTTCACTTTAGTATTCTCACATATACAGAAAGATGTAGATATTTAGATAGGCCAAATTAGAAATTAATTTTAGCTATTAAAAGTATTAGATAATTTATATGAAAAGCACATTCTTTCTTTTTCCCTAGCATGAGGTGAAATTCGTATTTGGTAACTATGTAGTTTTTTTTTTTTAAACCTCTAAGTAACTTTTTAAAATCACCAATGTAAAACGTCTTTAATTCTTCAAGTCCAAAGAAGTTTTATATGTAAAGTTTACTTGCAGAAAATCCTTAAATTCTATTATTTAATAGTTGCTTCTTAGGTACACTGGGGAAATGGTATGAGAAAATGTAAAGCTTAAGAAAGTCAAAGTATCACGATTAACATTTAGAGAAATAAAACTCGTCCTATCGAGCTGACAATAGTTAGTGAAAAATTCCTGATTTCAGCAGCATCCCTCTGCCTACGCTCAGTCTCAAAGATAAGAATAAAATTAAATTGGAACATCACATAAAAAAGTCCCTCCCATATTCTAACTATCTGAAAAATAATAGAACCAGCATTGAAGAAAGAGTATTTGCATACCATCTAGTGGTAGCTTCAAAAAAAAGCAAGTTTTCCCCCCGATTTTTTATTTACATAGGAATAGTGTATATGATTACACTTGTCTTGAATATAAATTTCAAAACCTGTCATTTCACTCGTTCAAAAATCAGGTGAAGAGGGTTTTGTTCACTCCTGAGACACCCACAAATAAACTGCCATCAACTAAAAGTTATGATTTCCTACTTGTTTAATGGGCTTCCTCAGTGGCTCAGGGGTAAAGAATCCACTTAAAATGTGGGAGCCACAGGAGATGTGGGTTCAATCTCTGGGTTGGGAAGATCCCCTGAAGGAGGGCATGGCAACCCACTCTAGTATTCTTGCCTGGAGAATCTCATGGACAGATGAGCCTGGTAGACTACAGTCCAAAGGGTCACACAGAGTTGGACACGACTGAAATAACTTAGCATGGCACAGCACTTGTCTAATATTTTAAAAGGTATCAAATACAGTGACTTTGCAGTTGCTGCACCCATTTTTGTCTGATATTTATTTTTGTTCTTAAGCTCCACCGTACCTTGAAGAGGGAATGACCTTACATTGAATTAAGTTTAAATGAAGCTTCATTTTTTTAAATAGCATCAGACAACAAGATACTATAGCCAAAAATTTTAAGTTCTTTCTGAAAATTGGGATCATATTGAAAGCAAAAGCCTTCACATGAAGACTTCCTCTGAAGCACATAATTGGAGACAAAGACTGAATAACCGGCTTTCCAATTTCTTGTGAGTAATTTCGCAGTGCAGTCCAGTCATATGGCTAATCCTTATATTTTTGAAAAATAAGCTAACTGTTAATCACTTAAATAAAGAATGAGGGTTTGGGGAAATATTTTTTCCCCTTAGGGTAACATAAATCAGAAGTGTCCAGATGTTAGACTGTGGCTCATTCCCAAAGCCAGTGCTTGCTGTGATATGCTTAGTCTCTGAGTTGTGTTCGACTCTCTGTGACCTGTAGCCTGCCAGGCTCCTCTGTCCATGGGATTCTCCAGACAAGAATACTGGAGTGGGTTGCCATTCCCNTTTCCCCTTAGGGTAACATAAATCAGAAGTGTCCAGATGTTAGACTGTGGCTCATTCCCAAAGCCAGTGCTTGCTGTGATATGCTTAGTCTCTGAGTTGTGTTCGACTCTCTGTGACCTGTAGCCTGCCAGGCTCCTCTGTCCATGGGATTCTCCAGACAAGAATACTGGAGTGGGTTGCCATTCCCCTCTCCAAGGGATCTTCCTGACCCAAGGATCAAACCCGGTCTCCTGCATTACAGGCGGATTCTGAACTGAATGAGCCACCAGGGCAGGCCAATGCATAATATCCTGGCAAAGAAGACAGAAGGCATGGCTTCTTGACACATGCAGAGTGTGCAGTAAGAGGAAGATGCCAGTGGCAATGTGGCTGTCAGTGACCGGGCCACGTGTGTCCTGATGCCACAGAAAAGTCAAAAGGGTGGGAAATTCCTAGCATGTTCTCGTGGAATAGATCACACTAAGAAAGGGAAGCTGAATTTAATGATGAAAGTAGAAAGTAGAACAGAGCACATGAATGGAAGCCTCAGTTGGGGGCCTACATAACTGAAATGTGAATCTGCCTTAAGGCTGAGTCTGTGCTGGTAAAACATGTGGGCAGAGGTATTTTCTGCGCCCCTCCCCCACCTCCTTTTTTTTCCTGCACAGAGCTCTAATTAGGAGAGATGGAAAGAATATAATCTTAAAATGTTCTTACAGCTCTGGGGTGTGGGTTGTGAGCAGTTGAAATTTGGGCTCCACTCATTCTAGTTTCCTTCAAAATTGGAACACATGGTATTCACTTCCTTCCCTAAAGTGTTTTGGTTCAACTATTAATTTTTGGAGTTGGTAGTACCTAGAATTCTTTTTTTAACATAGAGCCAATCAAGGAAGTTAGGTTACACAAAATTAAAGGCCTATCGTTACCCTGCATTCACCTAGGCTTTTCCCAGAAGGCAGAGCTTTAATGAGAGCTTCTATATGAGTGATTTATTTCAGAAGTGATCCCACAGGAAAAGAGCAAGAGATTGGAAAGAATAAAAACAAAAAGGGGGATAACAGGATGGTGGGGGAGTAGGTGGACATGGAGTACATCTCTCTCCATGGATACATCAGGAATACACTTTCATTCACAGAAGTGCATGCAGACAGCTGAGAGTGGACAGGAGTAACTGACCAGTGGAAAGAATATATAGAACCACGCAAAACTCGGTAGGATGAAGGAACTAGGGGGCAAAACATTAGTGTTAGTAGGACTGGAACTGCCCTCAGTGGGTAGGGGAACTGAAGCAGGGGTCTGATCCCCACATCGGGGCAATTGTCTGAGTCAGAGAAGAAACATTTAAGGCTAAGAGTGAAACAGTTGATCTGTGGCAGCCTAAATGGAATGAGAATCAGACAATCCTTGCTGCAGCTATATATACCCCAGACAGGGACTTAGATCCCTTGGAAGGTGCAGCACCTGGGAGCTGGAGTTTAGAGACTGTAGAGCAATCCCAGGGCGAGGGCTGCTGTTGACTGTGGAGAGACAGATCCAGGGGATGCGAGGGAGGAGATTTTGGTGGGAAACAGAGGAAAGCAGAGCAGGCTTGGAAGCAAGTTGAAACTGCTGAGTCATGTGTAGGGGGTGGAGCCATCACCATAGCCTCTCTCCCCATACATGTTAGCATTGACAGCTGAACAATAGAGAGGCTGGCCAATCAAATGCCTGATGCATTGAGTAGGACCCCACCCAGGGTGCCTCTTTAAGTGCCTGACATGCTGATCTAAAGAGCAGTACTCCAGCCAGGGGGCCCCTCTATGTGTCTGTCATGTTGAACAACAGAGTAGGATCCCAGGCAAGGGAGCCCTCTAAATGCTTGAACGGATGGAGCTATGTAGAAAGACTGGCCAAAAAGGCCTTCTGATTGCCAGCTACAAAAAGCTGGAAAAAAAGACTCTGGTAGGGCCATAATTCCTGTGGTGGAGGCAGTCTTGGTCCCTGCAAGCCAAGCAGCTGTGCCACCTTCATGCTCAACTCTAACTGGGGCAGAGCTGCCACAGGCAAAAAATGTCTTGTGTCTATGCATGCAGGGTCACTTCAGTAGTGTCTGACTCTTTGCAATCCTGTAGATTGTGGCTTGCCAGGCTTCTCTGTTTGGGGGTGGGGAGGGGGTTCTCCAGGCAAGAATACTGGAGCATATTGGCCAATATGGTTGCCATACCCTTCTAGAGCACTATATTTCCTGCTTCCCTTGCTGCCAACTCCCCTGAGTACCTGGTGCTGCCAGAACCCCTACAACCCAAGCAGCTGCACCGCCTCCACAACTGGGCCTCACAGGGGCAAACCCAGATCCTCCAGGGCAGCCTNGGCCTGGCGTGCTGCGATTCATGGGGTCGCAAAGAGTTGGACACGACTGAGTGACTAAACTGAACTGAAACAGGCCATCTTTAAGTAGATCTAACAACTAGACCTCTAACAAGTCAGCTGTAGTCTCTGAACTGAACTTTTAAAAATGCCACTGAAAAGAAAGATTAGAAAAAAGACACAGTTGACTATAGCAGGTTGACATGTTGAGTGAGCATTCTAATACGCTGTGATTATAGTAGTGAATATATTCCAAGCAATGCAGTAGAAGAAATAGTTTAAAGATCTGTACTTCATGCCTGAAGTATCTATCAAAATTTTGGAGAAACTTCTTTCTGTTTTATTTTCATTTATCAAAAACACTTTTGGGAGAAATATATTTTTAGGCATCCCTACATTTAATTGTGAAATTAGAAAATAGTGTGAAAATACCTGAATTTCCAATAAAGGAAAAGGTAATTTAAAAATATATACTAGAATTTGTTTCTGAATAAATATTGTTGTCCAAAGTATTCACACTGGGATACTTTTGCTCTTAAAATGTTTTTGTTATGGCCCTTTTGAAAGTGTTTCTAGATTCTGTTAGAGCTATCAAGAAGATGCTTCATTACATATAAGCATACCCTGAATAGTGTTATTTTATTTTAATTTCCCACTGTTTTCTTCAGACTCATCCCTCAAAGTGGAATACTGTCATAGGCAAAGAATAATTACATCGAAGGCAGGAAGAATATAACTTACTTAAATATAGTCAATGCTTTGATTTCCCTGGCAGTCCAGTAGTTAAGACTTGGCCTTCTAGTGCCAGGGGTGCAGGTTCAATCCTTGGTCAGGGAGCTAAGATCCCACATGCTTCATGGCCAAAAAACCAAAACATGAAACAGAAGCAGTATTGTAACAAATTTAATAAAGACTTGGAAAAAAAAAAAAAAGCTATAAACCAAAGGCAAATGTTTTCATGAAATGACGGAGGGTGAGAGTGGCAGGAGATAGGCTTGGTCTGAGAAATATGATTAATTTTCCCAGTTCAATAAGTTAGTTAGTTTTGAGGTAACTATCTGCTTGATAGATAACAAATTGATACATATAGTTGTATACCCCAAAGATGTCCATGTCCTAATCCCTAGAACCTATAAATATATTGGTGGTGGTGGTTTAGTTGCTAAGTTGTTTCTGACTCTTTTGTGACCCCATGGAATGTAACCTGCCAGGCTCCTCTGTCCATGAGATTTCCCAAGCAAATTTCCTGATGCTGATAGACCTTGGTATGTGTTACCAAGGGAGGCAAAGGAATCTCACTTTTCAGAAGTATTGAAAACATGATAGATTCTTATCTCCCTAACAACAGCATTTAATGGAATTCTAGTCTAAGAAGAGCACTGTTCTAGAGAGTCTTGGGATTATTCAAAAGCAGTAGGAGGCATTCTCTAACTTTGAAGAAATTTGAGTGAGAGGAGGGAATATGCAACTGTAATGTTTTCTAAAAATACTGAACTAAAGTAAAGTTGGCAAACTAAGTTGGAGAGTAGACAGTTATGGCAATGAAGTAGCCATATAAAAAGACACAGAATGATGGAGAGGAGAGGCCTTTCAGTGTTGTGGAAGATAGAGAGAGGATCTAAATGAACACGAGAGCACTAAATGCCATAAAAATAATCTGATGTATTCCATTTCCTCCTCTGTAGAAACAAGAATTTTACTTTTTTCACATTGTTTGTAAGTTTACTTGTGCTGGAGTGGATTGCCATTTCCTTCTCCAGGGAATCTTCCCGACCCAGGGATCAAATCTGTCTCCTGCATTGGCAGGCAGATTCTTTACCACTGAGCTACCTGGCTGCTGCTGCTGCTGCTAAGTCACTTCAGTCGTGTCCGACTCTGTGCGACCCCATAGATGGCAGCCNACTCCAGTATTCTTGCCTGGAGAATTCCATGGACAGAGGAGCCTGGTGGGCTACAGTCCATGGGGTCACAAAGAGTCGGACACGACTGAGCGACTTCACTTTCACTTTCATACCAACTGTAGTGGTCTGCAGCCAATTTAAAAACTGGTCAGAAACACACAAATCTAGAACTTAAAATTAATGGCTTTATCACAGACAAATGAAAAGATGTTCAACATCACTAGTCATCAGGGAGGGTGTTAGTCACTCAGCTTTGTCCAACTCTTTGTGACCCCATGGACTGTAGCCCGTCAGGCTTCTCTGTCCATGGGATTTTCCAGGCAATAATACTGGAGTGGGTTGCCATTTCCTCCTCCAGAGGATCTTCTCAATCCAGGGATTGAACCCGGCTCTCCTGCATTGCAGGAAGATTACCGTCTAAGGCACCAGGGAAGCCCAGTCATCAGGAAAATGGAAATCAAAAACACAATGAGATATCACCTTACACCTGTCAGAATGGCTATTATCAAAAAGAGGACAAATAACAAGTGCTGGTGAGGAGATAGAGAAAAAGAAACACTCGTGTACTGTTGGTAGGAATGTAAGTTGGTGCAGGAGATTCCTCAAGAATTCAAAACAGAACTACCATATGATGATCCAGGATTCCACTTTTGGGTATTTTTCCAAAGGAAAAAGTTCCACTAATACAAAAAGATATATGCACTCCTATGTTCATTGCAGTATTATTTACAACAGCCAAGATATAGAAGGAAATTAAGTGTTCATTGATAGGTGAATGGATAAAGAATATGAGGTATACACACACACCATAGAACATTATTCAGTCATAAAAAATGAATAAAGTATTTCCATTTGTGACAACATGGATGAGCTAGAGAGTGTTGTGCTGACTGAAGTAAGAAAAACACTGCATGATTTCTCTTATATGTGGAACCTAAAACATCAAAACAAATGAATAAACATAACAAAACAGAAATAGACTCATAATACAGAAAACAAATAGCTGGTTGCCAGAGAGGAAGGGGTCAGAGGATGAATTCAGTCATAAAAAATGAATAAAGTATTTCCATTTGTGACAACATGGATGAGCTAGAGAGTGTTGTGCTCACTGAAGTAAGAAAAACACTGTATGATTTCTCTTATATGTGGAACCTAAAACATCAAAACAAATGAATAAACATAACAAAACAGAAATAGACTCATAATACAGAAAACAAATAGCTGGTTGCCAGAGAGGAAGGGGTCAGAGGATGAAATAGGTGAGGGAGATTAAGAGGTACAAATTTCTACTTACAAAGTAAATGAGTCAGGGGGATGAAATGGACACCACAGGAAATAGTCAACAGTGTAGTAATAACTTTGTATGATAACAGATAATAATAACTAGACCTATCACGGTGATCACTTTGTGATGTATAGAAACATGGAATTACTATATTGTAACCTGGAACTAACACAGTTTTGTAGGTCAATTATACTTCCGTAACAGATAATTAAAAGATGTTTATTCCTTGGAAGGAAAGTCATGACCAACCTAGATAGCATATTTAAAAGCAGAGACATTACTTTGCCAACAAAGGTCCATCTCCGTCTAGTCAAGGCTATGGTTTTTCCAGTGGTCATGTATGGATGTGAGAGTTGGACTGTGAAGAAAGCTGAGTGCCGAAGAATTGATGCTTTTGAACTGCAGTGTTGGAGAAGACTCTTGAGAGTCCCTTGGACTGCAAGGAGATCCAACCAGTCCATTCTAAAGGAGATCAGTCCTGGTGTTCTTTTGAAGGACTGATGTTGAAGCTGAAACTCCAATACTTTGGCTACCTCATGCGAAGAGTTGACTCATTGGAGAAGACTCTGATGCTGGGAGGGATTGAGGGCAGGAGGAGAAGGGGATGACAGAGGATGAGATGGCTGGATGGCATCACTGACTCGATGAACAGGAATCTGAGTGAACTCCGGGAGTCGGTGATGGACAGGGAGGCCTGGCGTGCTGCGATTCATGGGGTCGCAAAGGGTCAGACACGACTGAGTGAACTGAACAATTAATTAAAATACTACTATTGGTTTTATCAATTATAAGTACCTACTAGGAGAATTATTCAATTTTTGTTCAAGCTACATAGAGATAATACTTTAGATATACATGAAAAATGTTAAATAATATGGATGGTTACCATTTTATTTCGTATTTCAAATATATGGTACTGTGGAAAAATAAGTTAAACATGCCCTGGGTGGCCACAGAAAGATTTGATAATTAAAGTGTATTTCATATATATGAACTAGATAACCAACAAAGACCCACTGCATAGCACAAGGTACTATCCTCAACCTTTGGATGTTGGTGATGGACAGGGAGGCCTGGCGTGCTGCGATTCATGGGGTCACAAAGTTGGACACGACTGAGCGGCTGAACTGAGCTGAACTGAAGCAGTGCAATTAAAAACCATACACATTGCCAGATCTCTATAACAAGACCACAGACTTCTCAAAACCAAAATAACTTATGGTGCATTTTGCATCATGAAATATCAATCAAGTGACATATTTTCATTTCTTTAACTTTTGACTTTCAGTGATGCTACACGACTTTCTGTGATTCAATAAAGAAATTTGATGTAGAAAACTAACCTCAAATTTAACCAAAAAAGAAACAGATGGATATTGTGTCAAACATACCTCAGTATCTTACTGCCATCTTACAGCTGTTAAATACTAATTTCAAAACACACCAGTATGGAAATGAAGTGCTTTACTCTGATGCTATTTACACTGCTCCTACCATCTTGTATAATTGTCAAAGACAACAAATTACACAAGAATGCATCTATTTCTCAAATATATGATAACACTTTCATGAACAGTGAATATAAGATTTTTGTGCTGATACACAACTGATAAATTTTACTTGAATATTCATACAAGAGATGTTTAGTTAACCAGTGCATAGATTTTTAGCCCTGGGATTTCTTTGGAAGGAATGATGCTAAAGCTGAAACTCCAGTACTTTGGCCACCTCATGCGATGAGTTGACTCATTGGAAAAAACTCTGATGCTGGGAGGGAATGGGGGCGGGAGGAAAAGGGGACGACAGAGGATGAGATGGCTGGATGGCATCACTGACTCGATGGACGTGAGTCTGAGTGAACTCCGGGAGTTGGTGATGGACAGGGAGGCCTGGCGTGCTGCGATTCATGGGGTCGCAAAGAGTCGGACACGACTGAACGACTGAACTGAACTGAATCGAACTGATGAACAATGAATTCACTCAATTAAAAATATGTTTAGCAGAATGTGCTCTAACATAGTTTTTTTTCTGATAGTTCAGCTAGCCACCTTCAAGTCCGTGTTGTTAACCATTTAGAGACGACCTAAGGCAGTGATTCTCCAAGTGTGGTTCCTGAACCACAGCATCAGTATCACCTGAGGACTTGTGAGATTATAATAAATTATTGAGGTTCAGCCCAGACATTCTGAACCAGAAACTCTGGGAGTGTACCCTAGTAATCTCTGTTTTAACAGCCCTCCAAGTGTATCTGATGCATACTAAAATTTATAACCAGTGTTCTAAGGAAAGAGTATGAAGCCTATACTAGGTTTTTTCTTCTGCTGTCTTACAATAAGATTAAAAGGATTATCTGCTCCAAAGCTTGCAGAATGAGAGTATGGTAGAAATAAAATACCCTGAATAACTGAAAAACTTCAGTCATTGAAATGGTGCATCAGCACAGAAAATGATAAAAAGGATATTACTTTGTAAGAAAAAGTTTTTAACTCTGATCCCCAAGTAATTCAGAAAAACTTTACTTCCAAATGTGCAGAAGCAACCTGTAGAAGAAAACTTAAATATTTCTACTGAAAAAGAGAGTAGTATTTAAGTCTGTATGCTGTGTGCTCAGTCATGTCAGATGCTTTGTAATGCTTTGCAACTCCATGGACTGTAGCATTCCAGGCTTTCCATGAAAATTTCTAGGCAAAAATACTGAAGTGGGTTGCCATTTCTTATTCCAGGGGAAGTCTAGTAGTAATTAAACATTATAATTGGTTAATAATTATGTGTACATTTAATATAATATTTTCTCTAGGAAATATATTAATAAATTATACATATGACATAATAGACATAATATTAGAACTGATTATGATAGGAATTAAAAGGCAATAAGTCTATATTAAATATATGTAGGTGAGTCCTTTACTGTAAGAATTCTCAGAGTCTTTGATACTATAAACTTATTGTAAAGTTCCAAGAGGTTTATAGACTCATTTGATTTTTAACTCTTGACCCCTGAGAATTATTTACATAAAATTTGGTAGAACCCTAGTTTCAGTGAATTTGTTTGGTAAACTTGTTTTGATAAATAAGTAAGATTTATTGTGAGTTATTATTAAGAGAGCTAGGGAGATCAGAGACAGGTGTAAAGCACCTTCTTAGTCATCTCAGCTTTTTAGTCTGATTTCAAATAGAACAAGGATAACCTCATCCAAACTGTTTTTTTCCTTTTCCAATGGTATTTTTATAAGGGATAGCATTTTGAGCTGGGTGGAAAAGAGACTGATTCAATTTGACTTGTTAAATTTGTACTTATACTATGGAAACCTATCAGGAGCTTCTCTGTTCAACTGGTATTCTGAACAGGATTTCCTAAGCAATCTAGGGGGTTCCAAGTAGTCCAGGCAACTGACTTCATTGGCAGAAGCAATATTCCACTGCCTAGTCTCAATAAGTGTACAGCATGCCTACAGTCCTGTCATGCTAAATCACTTCAGTCGTGTTTGACTCTTTGCAACCTCCGGGAACCGTAGCGTGCTAGGCTCCTCTGTCCATGGGATTCTTCAGGCAAGAACAAATACTGGACTGTTTTACCATTTTCTTTTCTGGGGGGATTAAGGGATCGAACCAGCATCTCTTATGTTTTTTGCATTGCCACGGGAGTTCCTTACCACTAGCGCCACCTGAGAAACCCTTAGGAACATTTATTTCCAGTAGCCTCAAGACAACATAAAGCATGCCACGGGGGTTGGGCCTCACATCTTTATCATTTCTCTGGTGGCTCAGACGGTTAAAAAAAATCAACCTGCAATGCAGCAGACCCGGGTTTGACCCCTGGGTCAGGAAGATCCCTTGGAGAAGGAAATGGCAACCCACTCCAGTATTCTNCATTTATTTCCAGTAGCCTCAAGACAACATAAAGCATGCCACGGGGGTTGGGCCTCACATCTTTATCATTTCTCTGGTGGCTCAGACGGTTAAAAAAAATCAACCTGCAATGCAGCAGACCCGGGTTTGACCCCTGGGTCAGGAAGATCCCTTGGAGAAGGAAATGGCAACCCACTCCAGTATTCTTGCCTGGAGAATTCCCTGGACCCCTGAGCCTGGCAGGCTATAGTCCATGGGGTTGCAAAGAATCGGACACAACTGAGCCACTAATACTTTCTTTCACTTTCTGGTTCTACTGAACCATAATAATGTCTTAGTTAATAAAGTGTTTGTCCATTAGTTAACAATAAAAACCAATTTGATTTAAATATCCAAAGTCTGATAACAGGAAAATCATAAAACATTTTCAGAGTACTTCTCAGTTGACAAATAAAACAGAAAAATGAAAACTAAATAATCCATTTAACAAAATCAATACAATATTGTAAAGTAATTAACCTCCAATTAAAATAAATTTATATTAAAAAATAATGCATTTAACTCCTTTAATAAATATCACTGTCACCACCACACACAAAAAAATCTGGAAAGCCTATTTTTGATGATGTTTTAGGTGACATAGACTGAACTGTGCTTAATGCTAAATTAAATTTCTGTAGCACTTGATAGCATTTCTGTAGCAAAAATTTATGAATCTTTTATTTTCATAGCATTACAATGACATCCAGTGGCTGTCTCTTTAAATAATATATATTTAGATATTTTCTACTTTTTGAGAGAGGGTAGTTTAACTTTGTTCTGAAACTAGTTCTCTGGGTATTTCTAGGCTCTTATATAATAAATCTATACTTTCAACATTCCCCCCAGAGGAAAGATAAAGTTTCAATAGGAACACTGCATAGTGAGCAAATTATTAATATTCCCAGATTCTTTCTGTCTTAATAGTGAATGCACTCTAAGGGACGAATATGACAATGCAGTTTAATTTCCTCATGTTTAGGTCTCCTTGAGACCCAAAGGCTTGAGGCTACTCTTCCCTGTGGGGACCTAACAGGAGTTTCGGAAGGGCTTTATCCTATGCTGTTTAGCTTCATTTGTGCTGGCCAATTCGTTATTTACCTGTGACTAGGTCTCAGTTTAGGTCCTACTCATTTCCCTTAGTCACTTACTGCTGCCACAAAAGCAGTCTCAGGAAGCCTTGGGACAGCCTTTACTTATCTGCCCTCAAAGAACGTATTTTTAAATTTCTTCTATTTAGAGACTAAAGGGGTTACCTTAGCAACTGCTGCAATGTACATATTCCACTGGGATTGTGTTCGTCTGACTTTTTATAGCAATGTAATATTAACAGAGCACAAGAGTGTGGGCACACTTCTTTATAAAGCAAACTTTCAATCTAGGTCACAGATTTGGTTCTCAGAGAAAGCAGAGAACTTCATGTAACTGAAACTATGACTTCACAGTCTTTTAATAATCATGAATCATTCAAAATAATTCCACTTAAATCTTGCCTCTTTTTAAAATAAGGAAGTTGTGGTGCAGGAAGAGAATGAGATGATGGAAGGGATAAATTGAGCTTTTGTTAAAATGTAAAGTATAGAATAATAAATTAGGGGAAATTTTCTAAAACAATGGATAAGTTTCAAGCTTATCATTATGTGATTCTTTGGGAGTAGAAAAATACTGTTTAAATAAATAAATATTCTCCAAGTTTTAAGAACAAATCATGCAGTTTTAAAGTACAAATTTGATGAATGCATTTCAATAGTTGTTACTTGAACAGCTGATGATATATACAGTAAGAACTTATTTTTTTACTATTGTTGGAAAATGTCATATTCTCCACAAATGAATTTAATAGTTAAAATTTGGTTTGCTTTCTGCCAGAATGATGTGCATGTGTATGTGTACCCGGTGAGGACATTACAAATATGTTACACATATTCTTACTTTGGTCTAAAGCTGTTAGTGTTTGCTGCTCCTGCTAGAAATTAGAGTCAATAAGAATATGCTCATGAGGAAAAATTATTCCCAAATCCCGTCCCTGGTTGTTAGCTGATTTATTTATTTTTTTAAGTACAATTAACTTTCAGCTGACTTTTTTTGTAAGAATGGTAAAAGTTCTCATAAAGGAAGTTTTTAGAAATAGGCATTATAACTAATGAGCATATATTTATTATACATATATATTAATGCATTATAAACGTGTATATAAATTCTAATCAGTCATATTTTTCATCCCTCATCCCATTCTACTTCCACCTCAATCTGAATAAACACTTATGACATTATTGGACATATTTTGAATGTATTCTCTTATGAAGTGATTTTACAAAAATACAAATCAAAGGCAAGAACTTTAAGTTAATTTCTTAATGATTCCTGGGCACAGCTTTCACCATCAACAATGTTCCAAACTGGAATCCAACAAACCCCTGATGAGCTGTTAGGTTGTTGGGATGACTATTTGCTCTCTATACTTAAGAATATATAATAGCTTGATTTTAAAAATATTTATTACTGTTTTTCATAATTATTCTATTTCTTGTTACTTTTGTTATTGATTATAAATTTTCTCAGGCTCTCAGCTTTGTTCTCTAATGAATTATGTTATCCTGCAATAGACTGAGAAATTAGGATAAATCTACTTAGATTTTACATAAATTTAATAAATACTTGTTAAGTAGAATTTTTTTGTAGCGCAGTGTACTGATACGTTAACAGAATACCAAGATGTCTAAGATATATATGTCTGATATATATCCTCTTTCTTTAGATATTTTAAGACTATATTTGAGTCTATATTTATATATTTAATGCTATCCACAGATGCATAGCACGCCCCCCATTATCAACATTCCTCACTAGAGGTACATGTGTTACAACTGATAAACCTGTATTAAAACACAATAATCATTAAAAAGCCACAGTTGGCATTACTCTTCACTCTTGGTATTGTACCTCTATGGGTTTAGATGTTCATCTATGTATAATGACATGTCTCCATCATTACTGCATCACCCAGTGTATTTTCACTGCCATTGAAGCGTCTGTGCTGCCCTTGTTCATTCTTCCTCCACTCCTCCAACCCTTGTCAATAACTGATTTTTTTTTTCTGTCTCCACAGTTTTAGCTTTTTCCAGAATGTCATATACTTGAATTCAAATCTATTAAAACCTCCTCAAATTGGTCTCTTTCACTTGGTGATATGCATTTAAGTTCCCTTCATGTCTTTTCATAACTTGATAGCTTGGTTCTTTTTAGCACTGAATAATAATTTCATCATCTGTATGTACCATAGTTTATTTATCCATTCACCTACAGAAAGATATCATGATTGCTTCCAGAATTTGGCAATTATGAATAAAGCTGCTATAAACATTGGTATGTAGGCTTTTGTGTGGACAGATGTCTTCAACTCCTTTGGATAAATACCAAAGAAGGTGATTGCTGGATCATGTATAAAAGTATGTTTAGTTTTATAAAAAAACCACCAAACTGTCTTCCATAGCTGTTGTACTCTCCTAACTCCCAGCTGCAACGAATGAGAAAGACAGATAGTGCTAAGTCATGTCCGACTCTTGTGATTCCATGAATTAACTGTAGCCTGCCAGGCTCCTTTGCCAATGGGATTCTCCAGCCAAGAATATTGGAGTGGGTTGCCATTTCCTTCTCCAGGGGAATCTCCTGACCCAGAAAGTTCCTTTTATCTCATGTCCTCACAGCATTTGGTGCGTGAGTGTACTGGATTTCAACCATAGTGGTATCATGTTTTAATTTGCACTTTACTGATGCCATATGATGTGATGTTTAGATTTTTACTGTCTATATTTCTCAATATATTGAATTCAATATTCCCCTCTCTCTTGTTCTCTCAGCTCTCTGTATCGGTGCATTTCCTTCCTCAGAATCAGGGTTGAAGACATTTGTCCATTCAAAAGCTTATACACCAATGTTTATAGCAGCTTTATTCACAATTGCCAAATTCCAGGAGCAATCATGATATCTTTCTGTAGGTGAATGGATAAATAAACTATGGTACCTCCAGACAATGGACTAACTCCATTGTTTCAGCCATCTCTTCTACATACAAGAACACAAAATTTTGAGTACTCGTAACAAACTCCAAAATATAAATCTTTCAGTCAACCAGAGGATGCTAACTTAAGGGCTTCCCAGGATATTGTCTTTTTCATAAACACCAGTTTTGTTAGTTATTAACCAATGGGGTGAAAAATCTCAGAATAACTTTGACACCTGCTTTCTACCTCAATTTTCAAATCTAATCAAAGCTTGTGGAATCACATTTCTAATGTCTTTTATACCTGTATATCACATGTATTCCTTTATTTTTATTTCCAACTGGGGAACAGATAGAGATGATGAGATCTAACAAGGTTGACGGGGTTCCAAGCTCCAGCCATTGGTCCACAGGGCCTCACTTTGAAAAAAATGCAAGTACCTCAGAGCGTCTTTTCATTTTTCTTTGTTCACATCTATTTTCCAGAAAGTGGGACTTTGTCACATTGTGACTCCAGGATAAGCTCCTTATTATTCAGTTCAGTTCAGTCACTCAGTCGTGTCCAACTCTTTGCGACCCCATGAATCGCAGCACGCCAGGCCTCCTTGTCCATCACCATCTCCC
>SJYX01000049.1:433392-443946 GCA_006410675.1 Oreotragus oreotragus
CCATGAAGTGATGGGACCAGATGCCATGATCTTCATTTTCTGTATGTTGAGCTTTAAGCCAACTTTTTCACTCTCCTCTTTCACTTTCATCAAGAGGCTCTTTAGTTCTTCACTTTCTGCCATAAGGGTGGTGTCATAGGCATATCTGAGGTTGTTGATGTTTCTCCCGGCAATCTTGATTCCAGCTTGTGTTTCTTCCATTCCAGGGTTTCTCATGATGTACTCTGCATATAAGTTAAATAAGCAGGGTGACAATATACAGGGGACGACAGAGGATGAGATGGTTGGATGGCATCACCGACTTGATAGACATAAGTTCAAGCAAGTTCTGGGAGTTGGTGATGGACAAGGAAGGCTGGTGTGCTTTAGGCCATGGGGTCACAAAGAGTCGGACACAACTGAGCGACTGAACTGAACTGATATATACAGAGCTTTGGTTTGCTTGGTTTTGCAAAAGTGGATCATTTTATCTTCACTTTCTTTCATACTTAAAAAAATTCTATCTTCCCTTCACAGTAACAAAAAGAGATTTGATCCTTTTCTTTAAAAAAAAGTCATTCTTAACATTATATAGTATAAATGATATAAATTTCAGCACACACAAATCAATACTGCTATGCATTCTTAAGACAACTTTGTATTTCAGTTCCAGGCTTCTATTAATATTTTTGCTTAGAATGTTTATCAAATATTTAAAGAGTCCTTTAAGTTCTTATTTCAAAAGCACAGTCCTTTTAGAAAGGTAAAGTGAAAGTGAAGTCGCTCAGTCATGTCCGACTCTTTGCGACCCCGTGGACTGTAGCCCTCCAGGTTCCTCCGTCCATGGGATTCTCCAGGCAAGAATACTGGAGTGGGTTGCCATTTCCTTCTCCAGGGGATCTTCCCAACCCAGGGATTGAACCCAGGTCTCCCACATTGCGGGCAGACGCTTTAACCTCTGAGCCACCAGGGAAGCCCTTAGAAAGGTAAGTAGGTAGATAAAGAGAGCGATTTAATGTCAACAAAATTGTCCTCTCCTATTGGTCACCACTTACTTTGAAATCTGTTTTAACTGTCACTTAATTATAATAATCTCCTGAGTACTTTTTCAGATAAGGTAGATCAGATAGTGTAAAATGACTGAATCAGTTTCCATCCCCATCATTTTACCTTTTCTAGAATATCATTAACCGGAGAAAACTCTCAGAAGGGTATGGAAATCAGAGGCCTGTGATCAAGCCATCTTTTTGCCAAAACTCAAGTTGGTGCTTTCCCTTAACTTATGGAACATCATTTCCATCATTAAAGTACAATTGTTCTTAATGAAACTTTTTTTAACAGTGTACAGTTCAGTTCAGTTCAGTCGCTCAGTCGTGTCCGACTCTTTGCGACCCCATGAATCGCAGCACGCCAGGCCTCCCTGTCCATCACCATCTCCCGGAGTTCACTCAGACTCACGTTCATCAAGTCCGTGATGCCATCCAGCCATCTCATCCTCGGTCATCCCCTTCTCCTCCTGCCCCCAATCCCTCCCAGCATCAGAGTCTTTTCCAATGAGTCAACTCTTCGCATGAGGTGGCCAATGTATTTATATATTGTGCCCATCTTTTACAATGTACCAGCACAATCTCTTTCTGTTTAGGTTCATGATTTTTTTTTTTTTTTTTTTTGTCTTCTGTATTGTCAAATGGATGTTCCTGGCTAGCTTCAATTTTCCAATGTTAAGAAAAAGGAAGCACCATTGTTATTTTTTATTGTTATTAATTACAATGCTGTGGCTCTTTGCAACTTGTTTATATGGAAAAAATATAGATATGGCCTCTTTAGTATCTTCAGTTCAGTTCAGTTCATTTGCTCAGTTGTTTCCAGCTCTTTGCAGCCCCATGAACTGCAGCATGTCAGGCTTCTCTGTTCATCACCAGCTCCCAGAGCTTGCTCAAACATGTCCATCGAGTTGGTGATGCCATCCAACCATGTCATCCTCTGTTGTCCCCTTCTCCTCCTGCCTTTAATCTTTCCCAGCATCAGGGTCCTTTCAAATGAGTCAATTCTTCACATCAGGTAGCCAAAGTATTGGAGCTTCAGTACTCTGTACCATTAATTTACTTAATACTATTGATTTAATATTGTTTATATTGTTACTTAAGACTTCCCTGTAGCTCAAACAGTAAAAAATCTGCCTGCCATGCAGGAAACCAGGGTTCAGTTCCTGGGTTGGGAAGTTCCTCTGGAGAAGGGAATGGCAATCCACTCCAGTATTCTTGCCTGGAGAAATCCCATGGACAGAAAAGCCTGGTGGGCTACAGTCTGTGGGATCGCAAAGAGTCGGACATGACTGAGCGACTAACATACACGTACACATACATGGTTACTTAGGATGCTACATCATCCATTATGTTGACCCTGAATGCTGTGCTTAGTTGCACAATCCTGTCTGACTCTTTGGACTGTCTGACCCATGGACTGTAGCCCACTTAGCTCCTCTGTCCATAGGGATTCTCCAGGCAAAAATACTAGAGTAGGTAGCCATGCCCTCCTCCAGAGGCTCTTCTGAACCCAGGGATCAAATCCAGGTCTCCCACATTGCTGGCAGATTCTTTATGATCTGAGCTACTGGGGAAGCTTGTTGACCTTGTATACTAGCTTTTAGTATTTCGTTGTTAACTGAGCATCATTGATAATTTTCTAGGGTAAGCAGGAAAATGTGAAAAATAATTTTTGTTCATGTTAAATTTCCCATTTGGGATTTAATAACATAAATTGCACATCTTCCACCTATGTTCTCTCTGTATAGGTTATAATCACTGCATTCCTAAAATGTGATTTTATTCAGTGCTTTCCCCATATGGCCATAAGCAGATGACAGGCAAAGGCCTATAGGCAGACCATTCTACTTGCGCAAGGAATAGCCAGCCTCTTCTGGTATAGCTTAGGGCCAAACCAGGACAGCACAATGTCACCAACTGTTGAATGCAAGACATTAAATAATCGCTTTGAAAGTCCTTAGAAAAGATAGGTGCGGTGCCCTCCAGGGGGCTAACCATCATGTAAGCCAGAGCCATTCTAACAGATGGAGAGACTGTCATAGACTTTAAATGTAAGGATATAGATCAGCTGAGAGTGAAAGGATAGAAAAAGACTGGCCAGGAAATAATAAAAGGAAGTGGTATCGCTATAAGGCAAGGAGAGTTGCCAGAAACAAAGAACACTTCATAATGATGAAAAAGTTAACTTAGTAAGGAAGTGTAACAAAATACATATGTATTCAGCTAACAAAATATCTTCAAATATTTGAGCTTTGGGAATATGAGCAAAATGTGCAGATATAGATTTACCACTGAATAGATCCATTATGTTTTAAAAATAATGTGTTAACTTTGAAATTTTAAATATTTTGAGACTCTGTGTTTGCTACTCACCTTCCTCCCAATCTCATTTTCCAATCCCTTAAGTGAGAACTTTTGGCATACAAGAGTACATCGACTTTCAGTCACTTTGAGGCTGTAGGCTGTAATTCATATACTTGCCACCAGATGGCAGTGGTTACCTGTATTAAAGTGCTGCTGCTGCTGCTAAGTCACTTCAGTCGTGTCCGACTCTGTGTGACCCCATAGACGGCAGCCCACCAGGCTCCCCCATCCCTGGGATTCTCCAGGCAAGAATACTGGAGTGGGTTGCCATTTCCTTCTCCAATGCATGAAAGAGAAAAGTGAAAGTGAAGTGCACATTACCCAATTAAATTCTTTTCGGATGGCAATATCAAAATAAAGGTATGGAGAAAGTTATTTGCTTCCTCTTTAAAACCATAACCTAGTTATAGTGTTATAAAATAATTATTTTATCTAATAAATATTTTAAGACAACAAATATTGATTTTGAGGAATCAAGAAGTAATGCAATTCTTGCCTTCAAGGAGATTATGAACTTGTGGGACATACCGATGTATTCACAAGGGAATGACAGTACTATCTATTCAGGAATACAAAACAGAAGCACTGGATTTCATGTGCTCACATCACATGGTCATGTAACCTGACTAAGATGAAGGAACGCCTTCTTGAAGACATGGTTCTATATAACATAAAATTATCACTGTGTGATAAGTTGGAAGAAAACTAAAGAATGATCAAAGTTAGCTGGCAAAATAAGCAAAAATAAAGCATTCTAAAAACAGAAATAGCATGTGCAAAACTCAATGTTTTTAAGATACCTTTTTTTTTTTTTTTTGGTACTTTGGTTGAATTCAGAGACCTAAGAAACCAAATAATTTGAGTTATATAGAAATATAAGCTGAAGGAATATTTTAAAGAATCATAATACACCCACCTCCCAGGCCCATATTGTTTTACAGGTGAACTTTTACCAAACATTGAAGGAGTAAATAATTCTTCCCCGAAATGGAAGAGGGGCGGGGGAGAAAAGACAACAGAATAGCTAACTCATTTTAGTTAACTTACTTATTTGGGGCTCCAAAATCACTGCAGATGGTGACTGCAGCCATGAAAGTAAAAGATGCTTGCTCCTTGGAAGAAAAGCTATGACCAACCTAGACAGCATATTAAAAAGTAGAGACATTACTTTGTCAACAAAGGTCCATCTAGTCAGAGCTATGGTTTATCCAGTAGTCATGTACGGATGTGAGAGTTGGACTATAAAGAAAGCTGAGGGCCGAAGAACTGATGCTTTGAACTGTGGTATTGAAGAAGACTTTGAGAGTCCCTTGGACTGCAAGGAGATTCACCCAGTCAATCCTGAAGGAAATCAGTCATGAATATTCATTGGAAGGACTGATGCTGAAGCTGAAACTCCAATACTTTGGATACCTGATGCGAAGAGCTGACTCTTGGAAAAGACCCTGATGTTAGGAAAGATTGAAGGTGGGAGGAGAAGGGGACAACAGAGTATGAGGATGGTTGGATGGCATCACCTACTTGATGGACATGAGTTTGAGTAAGCTCCAGGAACTGGGGATAGACAGGGAAGCTTGGCGTGCTGCAGTCCATATAGTCTCAAAGAGTCAGACATGACTGAGTGACTGAACTGAACTAATTTTATGAGACTAGAAAAATCCTATTACATAATTAAGTATAAGAAAAGAAAAGAGTTTATAGATTTAGGACTCCTGATTTCCAGTCAGGCAAGTAAAGAGCTTATAAGTTACCACTTCATCCTAACAAGTGAAAAATTGAACTAGTAAAAACATCAGCACCTGTTAGATTCATCAGAAAAGTGAGGCCACAGGACAAACTGCTACCCCCCAAATTAGAGAGAGAATCACAATTTCCTGGAGTAGAAATCTATCAGAAACTTCCCTAGGAAGCCTGAACAAATTGCTAAAAGTTCAGTTTAGACAAGTCTAAGAGAAAAAAACTCCAGGGGACCCAGTCAGAGGGACTCAGCCACATTTTTTTATGAGTTTTAACTCATGAACCTGTAACTGGTTCACTGTGAGAACCTATGAGATCAGAGAAAAACCGTTTGGGGTTTCCAGCAAGAGGAGGGGAGAAATAATCACTTGGGAAATATAGGAGAGGGATCTATCCTTAACCAGGCTTACCCTCAGAAGAAACCTTTACCTATTTAGGTTTTCAGTCCAGTTCAGTTCAGTTGCTCAGTCGTGTCCGACTCTTTGTGACCCCATGAATTGCAGCACGCCAGGCCACCCTGTCCATCACCGACTCCTGGAGTTCACTCAGACTGACGTCCATTGAGTTAGTGATGCCATCCAGCCATCTCATCCTCTGTTGTCCCCTTCTCCTCCTGCCCCCAATCCCTCCCAGCATCAGAGTCTTTTCCAATGAGTAAATGAGTCTTTTCCAAAGTACTGGAGTTTCAGCTTTAGCATCAGTCCTTCCAAAGAAATCCCAGGGCTGATCTCCTTCAGAATGGATGGGTTTTACCAGAGACTAAACTAACTGGAGGGAAGAAAACAGAGCTCCAGTACCCTCTGGGTGAAGGCAATGGCACTCCACCCCAGTACTCTTGCCTGGAAAATCCAATGGACGGAGTAGCCTGGTGGGCTGCAGTCCATGGGGTCGCTAACAGTCGGACAGACTGAGCGACTTCACTTTCACTTTTCTCTTTCATGCATTGGAGAAGGAAATGGCAACCCACTCCAGTATTCTTGCCTGGAGAATCCCAGGGATGGGGGAGCCTGGTGGGCTGCCATCTATGGGGTCACACAGAGTCGGACATGACTGAAGTGACTTAGCAGCAGCAGCAGCAGCAGTACCCTCTGACCATTCTGTACTAAAATGAAACAAGTAAACTGAGAAGCATTTGTGAAGTTCACAGCCCAGGAGCGCAGGCTTACTGAAAGACTGAGATCGAATCATAGGGCCAGAGAACGCTTCCCCTCCCCCTCCAGCTTACACCAGTAAAAGCCTACTTGCCATAGTTCTACTTACCGGATTAAATATGTTTGCCTTTCAACAAAAAATTATAGACATACTGAAAGGCAAAACACGGTTCAAAGAGGAAGAAGCATCAGAACCAGACATGCAGGGATGCTGGAATTATCAGAATTTAAAACAAGTATGATTAATGCGCGAAGACCTCTAGTGGAATAAGCAGTCAACAGGCAAAAACAGATGAGTAATGGAAGCAGAGAGATGAAAATTTTTAGAAAGGGAAAGAAAGGTTAGAGATCAAAAACACTGTAACAGTAAGAAATGAAGAAGGCCTTTGATGGACTCATTAGTAGACTGGACACGGCTGAGGAAAGAATCTCTGAGCTTGAGAATGTCAGAGAATCCCCAAACTGAAAAGCAAAGAGAAGAAAAGAAAAAGTTGGAACAGAATATTCAAAAAACGTGGGACAACTACAAAAGATGTAATATACATGAAATGAGAATACCAGAAGGAGAAGAAAGATCAAGGAAGAGAAAAAATATCTGAAACAAATATGTTTCTCTCCCAACTCCTCACTCTGGGACTCAAATCCCAGTCTTTACTCTCTACTGTTCCAATCAACAGCATATCTTTAATTGATAAATCCTGCAACTATTTTAAATGTTTTCCCAAAAGTATTTCAAAGGCAGAGTCACCTTCATGTTACATTTATTCAAAAGTATCTCATGAGGTGTGGAAAAAAAAAGACCCTTTCTAAAATGCAAATTGAAGTTTGTGGCCATCTTATCCAAGGAATAAATATTAAATGACTATTGATTATTCATTTCATTAGTTGTCTTTATGAAAAGAATAAAGTTATTTAATTTGGGCTTCTCTTACACATTTGCCAGAATATATGATTTTTAAACTTTCCGTATTTGTAAAAATGTTAGACATAACACAGCATAACAAATAGAATTCAGAAGGGGTCAGGGAGGGAAAAGAAAGTTAATTAATTTGAACAGAAAATAAAGCTATTCAGAGCAGTATAAACTTGACAGAAAGCAGATAAGGAGATTCTGACCATAGTACTCAGGAACACATGCTTCCTATACCTTCTTCCTAGAGCCAGACATCCTGGAATGCAAAGTCAAGTGGGCCTTAAGAAGCATCACTACAAACAAAGCTAGTGGAGGTGTTGGAATTCCAGTTGAGCTATTTCAAATCCTGAAAGATGATGCTGTGAAAGTGCTGCACTCAATATGCCAGCAAATTTGGAAAACTCAGCAGTGGCCACAGGACTGGAAAAGGTCAGTTTTCATTCCAGTCCCAAAGAAAGGCAATGCCAAAGAATGCTCAAACTACCTCACAGTTGCACTCATCTCACACGCTAGTAGTGTAATGTTCAAAATTCTCCAAGACAGGCTTCAACAGTATGTGAATCATGAACTTCCAGATGTTCAAGCTGGATTTAGAAAAGGCAAAGGAACCAGAGATAAAATTGCCAACATCCGTTGGATCATTGAAAAAGCAAGAATTCCAGAAAAAACATCTGCTTTATTGGCTATGCCAAAGCTTTCGACTGTGTGGTTCACAGCAAACTGTGGAAAAAACATCAAGAGATGGGAATACCGGTCCACCTTACCTGTCTCCTGAGAAATCTGTATGCAGATCAAGAAGCAATGGTTAGAACTGGACATGGAACAACAGACTGGTTCCAAATTGGAAAAGGAGTATGTCAAGACTGTATATTGTTACCCTGCTTATTTAACTTATACAGAGAGTACATCATGTGAAATGCCAGGCTGGATGAAGAATAAGTTGGCATCAAGATTGCTGGGAGAAATATCAATCACCTCAGATGTGCAGATGACACCACCGTAATGGTAGAAAGTGAAGAGGAACTAAAAAGCCTCTTGATGAAAGTGAAAGAGGAGAGTGAAAAAGTTGGCTTAAAACTCAATATTCAGAAAACTAAGATTATGGCATCCAGTCTCATCACTTCATGGCAACAATGGAAACAGTGACAGATTTTTTAGGGGGCTCCAAAATCACTGCGGGTAATGACTGCAATCATGAAATTAAAAGACGCTTGCTCCTTGGAAGAAAAGTTATGACCAACCTAGACACCATATTAAAAAGCAGAGACATTACTTTGCCAACAAAGGTCTATCTATTCTAAGGTATGGTTTTTCCAGTAGTCATGTATGGATGTGAGAGTGGGACTATAAAGAAAGCTGAGCTCTAAAGAATTGATGCCTTTGAACGGTAGTGTTGGAGAAGACTCTTGAGACTCCCTTGGATTTCAAGATGATCAAACCAGTCCATCCTAAAGGAGATCAGTTCTGAATATTCATTTAAAGGACTGATTGATGTTCAGGCTGAAACTCCAATATTTCAGCCACCTGATGTGAAGAACTGACTCATTATAAAAGACCTTGATGCTCGGAAAGATTGAAGGCTGGAGGAAAAGGGGATGACAGAGGATGAGATGGTTGGATGACATCACCGACTCAATGGACAGGAGTTTGAGGAAGCCCCAGGAGCTGGTGATGGACAGGAAAGCCTGGTGTGCTGCAGTCCACGCGGTTGCCAAGAGTCGGACCCGACTGAGCGACTGAACTGAACTGATAACCACATCACCTTTGCAAAGATCCTCCCTCACAGCTAGTCTTGTAGAAGTCACTCCATGAACACCCAATCCCCACACCATATCTGATGGGTTAAGGGTATATTTGGAAATTCTAGTATATTTTATCCATGTTTTTTTCACCTGGCATATAGAATTATCTATCCATGACTACCCCTTCCAAATTTCTGTTGCTTTGCTACAACCAGACTAGCTTTTCTCTGTTAATACATTTCGCCTCAGTGTACTGACTAGAAATGCATGATACTGCTTGCAAAGCAGGAGACCCATGTTCAATCTGTGGGTTGGGAAGATCCCCTGGAGAAGGAAATGGCAACCCACTCAAGTATTCCTGCCTGGGAATTCCCATGGAGGTAGGAGACTGGAAGGCTATAGTCCATGGGGTCAGAAGAGCGGGACACAACTTACCGATGAAACCACCACCACCACCTATATTATAGGTGTCCATGGTACCTATATTCCATGAGGACTGCAATTGTATCCTGATACATAGTACATATCTAATATACAATCATTTGTTTGCTCGTTGGAGAGAGAGAAAGAAAGAGAGAGAGGGAAACTGTCAAAATGTTATGTATAATGGCCACATCAATTTACATACCCATCAGCTATTGCACTTCTCAAAACTTGGAAAATAAATTCTAATTTTTTTGACAGTATGAAAGTAATCTCTTTTTCTCTAATTGCTAATGAGCAAGTGCATCACTTCAAACACCTGCTAACTACCCAGGTATAATTTCTGCAGTTACTATTTCTATTTCTCGCCCATTTTTTTCCTAGAGTTTCCTATAATTTTCTAGTTGATTTGAGAATATGTTTATACCAACTATTTTCTCTGATTTGAATCATTGCAAATATCTTCTCTCGATCTATGTGTGTTTATACTGAAAAGAAATCATTGTTTCTAATGTCATCAAATCCACAAATTTTCCCATCATATTTTCTGTTTTCAGTTACTGTATAAGACATCTTAATCCACATAGCATTAGAAAGCTGTTCCAAATATGATTTTAACAACTTTAAAGTTTACTTTTAAATTTAGATCTTTAATCCATTTTGAAATTTTTAATGATGTAAATTAGACATCCCAAACTAATTTTCTCCATGAAGGAAGAAAGTTTTCCATCATTACCTGTAAGGTAATATAGCCTTTCTTCACTAATTTGTTATGGCAAATCTCTCATATGCAGATTTTCAATATCTGGAAAGGTCTACTCATGGAATTTCTTTCCACTGGCCTGTTTAACCAGGTCTTCCCCAAGCACATGATTGCATATGCCTATGTAAGCTTTCAGTTAAGTAGCTCAGTCATGTCCAACTCTTTGCGACCCCATGAATTGCAGCACGCCAGGCCTCCCTGTCCATCATCAATCCCCGGAGTTCACTCAAACTCACGTCCATCGAGCCAGTGATGCCATCCAGCCATCTCATCCTCTGTCGTCCCCTACTCCTCCTGCCCCTAATCCCTACAGCATCAGAGTCTTTTCCAATGAGTCAACTAGTCACATGAGGTGGCCAAAGTACTGGAGTTTCAGCTTTAGCATTATTCCTTCCAAAGAAATCCCAGGGCTGATCTCCTTCAGAATGGACTGGTT
>SJYX01000049.1:447731-458047 GCA_006410675.1 Oreotragus oreotragus
TTGTTGACCATGATGGCTACTCCATTTCTTCTGAGGGATTCCTGCCCGCAGTAGTAGATATAATGGTCATCTGAGTTAAATTCACCCATTCCAGTCCATTTTAGTTTGCTGATTCCTAGAATGTTGATGTTCATTCTTGCCATCTCCTGTTTGACCACTTCCAATTTGCCTTGATTCATGGACTTGACATTCCAGGTTCCTATGCAATATTGCTCTTTACAGTATCAGACCTTGCTTCTATTACCAATTACATCCACAACTGGGTATTGTTTTTGCTTTGGCTCCATCCCTTCATTTTTTCTGGAGTTATTTCTACACTGATCTCTAGTAGCATATTGGGCACCTACTGATCTGAGGAGTTCCTCTTTCAGTATCCTATCATTTTGCCTTTTCATACTGTTCATACCATGCCCGACATCAGGGGTAGGGGCAGAGAGGAACTACCCCAGGTCCAAGGAGCAGCAGCTGCGCAGGCACAGGAGGGCTGAGAGGAGTTACTCCACGTTCAAGGTCAGGAGGGGTGGCCATTAGGAGATACCCCTCATCCAAGGTAAGGAGCAGTGGCTGTGCTTTGCTGGAGCAGCTGTGAAGAGATGCCCCACATCCAAGGGAAGAGAAACCCAAGTAAGATGATAGGTGTTGTGAGAGGGCATCAGAGGGCAGACACACTTAAACCACAATCACAGACAACTAGACAATCTGATCACACAGACCACAGCCTTGTCTAACTCAGTGAAACTAAGCCATGCTGTGTGGGGCCACCCAAGACTGATGGGTCATGGTGGAGAGGTCTGACAGAGTGTGGTCCACTGGAGAAGGGAATGGCAAACCACTTCAGTATTCTTGCCTTGAGAACCCCACGAACAGCTATACAATAGAAATTCTCATAGCTGCAATCTAGATTTTGTTCTGTGGCAACATATTATTCTACAACTTGGATTATTACAGTCATTTACCTCTTTTTGCTTCAGTGTTAATCTTTTCAATGTGTTGCTCAGGGAGTCAGAGAGCTGACACCTTTGGCTCATTGTTTTTTAGGGCTGTCCATGGAATTAATAAACTCCCTACATGTTCAAGCTGGTTTTAGAAAAGGTAGAGGAACCAGAGATCAAATTGCCAACATCCACTGGATCATGGAAAAAGCAAGAGAGTTCCAGAAAAACATCTATTTCTGCTTTATTGACTATGCCAAAGCCTTTGACTGTGTAGAACACAATAAACTGTGGAAAATTCTGAGAGAGATGAGAATAGCAGAACACCTGACCTCCTCTTGAGAAATCTGTATGCAGGTCAGGAAGCAACAGTTATAACTGGACATGGAACAACAGACTGGCTGTATATTGTCACCCTGCTTGTTTAACTTATATGCAGAGTACATCATGAGAAACACTGGGCTGGAAGAAGCACAAGCTGGAATCAAGACTGCGGAGAGAAATATCAATAACCTCAGATATGCAGATAACACCACCCTTATGGCAGAAAGTGAAGAAGAACTAAAAAGCCTCTTGATGAAAGTGAAAGAGGAGAGTGAAAAAGTTGGCTTAAAGCTCAACATTCAGAAAACTAAGATCATGGCATCTGGCCCCATCACATTATAGCAAATAGATGTGGAAACAGTGTCAGACTTTATTTTGGGGGGCTCCAAAATCACTGCAGATGGTGACTGCAGCCATGAAATTAAAAGACACTTACTCTTGGAAGGAAATTTATGGCCAACTTAGCATATTCAAAAGCAGAGACATTACTTTGCCGACTAATGTCTATCTAGTCAAGGCTATGGTTTTTTCAGTAGTCATGTATGGATGTGCGAGTTGGACTATGAAGAAAGCTGAACACTGAAGAATTGATGCTTTTGAACTGTGTTGTTGGAGAAGACTGTTCAGAGTCCCTTGAACTGCAAGGAGATCCAACCAGTCCATTCTAAAGGAGATCAGTCCTGGGTGTTCTTTCGAAGGATTGATGCTAAAGCTGAAACTTCAGTACTTTGGCCACCTCTTACGAAAAGTTGACTCATTGGAAAAGACTCTGATGCTGGGAGTGATTGGGGGCAGGAGGAGAAGGGGACGACAGAGGATGAGATGGCTGGATGGCATCACCGACTCGATGGACGTGAATTTGAGTGAACTCCGGGAGTTGGTGATGGACAGGGAGGCCTGGAGTGTTGCAGTTCATGGGGTTGTGAAGAGTCAGACACGACTGAGCAACTGAACTGAACTGAACATCTAAAAGTGACTCATTGTATCTGTACTAGCTGAAACTGTCAGACCTCCCCTTGTTTTGTATTTGTGAACATTTATGATGTTGTCTCAAATGTAATATTTTGTGTAAATCTATTTTTGTCAAAATTGGTGTTATTCCAAATGAATATACAACCAGATATAAATTCTATGACATTCGTTTGTGTTTTTTATTAGAAATGCCTATCATCCAGAATTGATATCCTTGTTTCAATCCATGGACATTGTGCCTCTCTCCATTTGTTTAGGCCTTCTTTAATTTCTTTTAATTGTAATTGTTGCTTTGAATGTAGAGGTCTTGAATTATTTAATCAAATTTTCCCACAATACTTTGTGTTTTTTATGTTATTTAATTTTTTTTTCAGTTTCCATCTACTTATTTCTGTTATTTAGAAACATAATCAACTGTTTTCTATTTGCTTTGTATTCAGCTACTGTGCTACATCAGGGCTTCCCCAGTGACTCAGTGGTAAAGAATTTACCTTCTAATGCAGTAGATGTGGGTTCCATCCCTAGGTTGGGAAGATCACCTGGAGAAGGAAATGGCAACCCACTCCAGTATTCTTGCTGAGAAATCCCATGGACAGTTGAGACAGGCAGGCTATAGTTCATGGGGTCACAAGAGGTGGACACAACTTAGTGATGAAAGAACAAACAAAAACTGTGCTACATCTAGCTACCTTGCTAAGAATTGGTATTTTCAGTGTACACAATCATGCCACTGATAGCTTAATTTCTTGCTTTGCAAACTAATGTTTTATGTCCTTGATATTTTATATTACTAGGATTCTGATATTATGTTTTCTACAAGCAATGATAGCATGCATCTATGTCCTGTCCTTGATTTCCAGGGAAAAAACCTTTCAATAATTCAACAGTAATTATGATATATGCTGTGTCTTTTTTAAAATACACCCTTGTTAGATTAAGAAAGTTTCCTTCTATATCTAAAATATTTCCCACATTCAACTGAATTTCAAATAATGACTGAATATCTACTAATAAGGAATTATTGTTATGGGATGGGTGTGATAAATGTATATTTAATTTCATAAAATTCCTTATATTTTAGTGACATTCTGGAACACACGCAGATGAAATGATGTGATGCTAAGGATTTGCACTGAAATAATATGGGTGAGGGAAGTGGCTGGATTGTGGTTGAGGCAGGATTGCCCACAGGTTCATGTTAGTTGGGGTTCATTTTACTGTTCTACTTCAATATGTTAAAAATCTTCTATAACAAAAAAGCCAAAACGAATAATTTTTTTGAAATTAAATTTTAACACATATTGCTCATGAAAAATATTTTAACTTTAATTCAATGCACCTGAATTTCTCCATTCACTTCTATTGGTGGTAGCTGATATTTCTTTACCTTATCTAAGGAACTCTAGAAATAGTTTTATTTCCCATGGCAAACCAATACCACCAGAAATAGAAAATACAACTATTTGTTAGCTCTAAATTCAATTTAACCCTTCTCTTATAGAAACTGAACACTTCACTATTATCTCATAAGATAAATTTTAAAATACTAAACCCGTTTTAATGATAGTAGGAACCCATTAAAGTGAATCTGTGTATGTGCATGTGTGATACAAAATATATATGTGTAAGATTTAAGCATAATGATTGTGAACTTGTTAAGTTTAACATGTCAAACTTTTAAAGTTTTATTGCCTTCATTTATGAAAATATTCTAAAAACTTCAACTAATTATAAAGATTGAAAGAGACACTGTGTCTGAAGTTTTAACATCAGTTTTGGCACATCATATGTGCCCAGTAAAATTGATCTTTAATTTACTATTGAGTGTATTCCAAGCATGGCTTTAAATCCAAACATCAGAAAAAGGTTTTCCTTTTGTTGAATATGAAGAATT
This sequence comes from Oreotragus oreotragus, assembly GCA_006410675.1. NCBI lineage: Eukaryota > Metazoa > Chordata > Mammalia > Artiodactyla > Bovidae > Oreotragus > Oreotragus oreotragus. The sequence continues at coordinate 451,854 of SJYX01000049.1, forward strand.
CTAATAACATGTAGCTTTCTCCAGAACGAGTAATGTTTGAATATAGACAGTATAATTAGTCATGGTAAAGTGTCTCTTTTCAGGTATAGGAAATGCAGATTTAGTTGTGTTTCAAAATCTCAGTCAGTCCCTCAATGAATCTCAGCTTAAGCTATAAAGGCTTGGGAGGATCTGGGGAACTGAACTCAGAAATTTAACCCCATTTTTCTCTTTAGTGCCACTGGTCCAAATGTGAAGCCTGGTTAGGAGTAGAGTTGAAGTGGAGACAAAACCAGCAGAGACACACTAACTTCTGTTACTGTCCACAGTATGGACTAAAAACAGAAGCGGTGTGGGTGTATAGATGTTTAAAAAATATGTATTAGCTTCAAGTTTATTTAAATATGTTTGGAGATATATTCATGTTCAGTAATGTTTAGTCACTAAGTTGTGTCTGGCTCTTTCTGACCCCATGGACTGCAGCCCGCTAGACTGCCCTGTCCTTCACCATCTCCTGGAGCTTGCTCAGACTCCTGTCCATTGAGTCAGTGATGCCATCCAACCATCTCACCNAAGTTGTGTCTGGCTCTTTCTGACCCCATGGACTGCAGCCCGCTAGACTGCCCTGTCCTTCACCATCTCCTGGAGCTTGCTCAGACTCCTGTCCATTGAGTCAGTGATGCCATCCAACCATCTCACCCTGTGCTGCACATCCTTCTTACTCTGCCATTTTAGAGGCAGCAGTCCATGTTCCATATACATAATCTTTTTTGCTATATGCATCAGGTTTGATTGATTCTCTTAACTCTACCTTAAGGTAGAATTTGAGTTCATTCAGCCCCAAATGGGTTTGGGAATATGGTAAAGTGTTTGAGGATAATAACTTTTCAGAGATTTCAATTTAAACATCACCTAGTCCCAACACCTGCGATGGTAAGTGAGGAAACGGTGGTACAGAGAGGTTAGAGCTTCTTGCAAGGCTGCATATCATTAACCACTAATAGAATCATTAGAAAAGAAACATCACCACTATTTTAAAAATCATGCTTAGAAAATTGAAAGCTGGATTAAGTCTTGGAAATTGTCTTGTCATCTCTTCTCATTTTATAGGTAAAATAACTAAGGTCCAGGGATTCCAGGGAGGTGGCTCAAATGGTAAAGAATCCACCTGCAATGTGGGAGACGTGGGTGTGATCCCTAGGTTGGGAAGATCCCCTGGAGGAGGGCATGGCCATCCGCTCCAGTATTCTTGCCTGGAGAGTCCCCATGGACAGAGGAGCCTGCCGGGTACAGTCTGTAGTGTTGCAAAGAGCTGGACAGGACTGAAGCGTCTTTCACTTTCACTTTCCAGCCGACCTGGGATCTGGAACCACGCCTGTGACCACCAGTTAGTTCCCTCTTCGATCCAAGAGTATCTGTGACGCACTACTTTTAGCTGGGAAATATAATTTTTCAGGGGGGAATATAATTTATATGTGTAGTACATGACACGGGGAAAGCAATGGCACCCCACCCCAGTACTCTTGCCTGGAAAATCCCATGGACGGAGGAGCCTGGTGGGCTGCAGTCCATGGGGTCGCTAACAGTCGGACAGACTGAGCGACTTCACTTTCACTTTTCTCTTTCATGCACTGGAGAAGGAAATGGCAACCCACTCCAGTGTTCTTGCCTGGAGAATCCCAGGGATGGGGGAGCCTGGTGGGCTGCCATCTATGGGGTCACACAGAGTCAGACACGACTGAAGTGACTTAGCAGCAGCAGCAGCAGTACATGACATACCTGTATATTCACGTTTGTTTTATTAGTATTATTGTTTTAGAGAATTAAATAGTAAACAGTATTTTATATAGAGATTTTAACTAAAGAACCACTTCTAAACTTACTTCTTTGATTGGCAAGTATATTCTCCTTTTTTGTCCAACCTTTTTAAAATATTTCTGTTCTTCACCTTACTCTTCCTTTGAGAAATTCCCCTTTATATGGTTACCATGGAAATTGCTCTCTTCCCCTTCAATTTTTTCCAGTCATTTGAAGCAATTCATTTTATGGGATATATACTGAGCATCTTCAATACTTCAGGGAAAAACCAACCTTATGTGCTAACAGTGAATTTCTATTTTCCTGTTTCCTGTTATATTTAATACACTTTCCTCATACTAAAAGCTTACCACACCCAGAGAATCTTGATTTTAGCTGTGTGTCATTCATTACACACAATCTCCGATAGATGTCGCCATACACCACATATTTTAAACGAGAACCCTGAAATGCCTTTTACTCAACAAATAGATTTTTTGACAAAAGTATGTTGCATTATGGCTCATCAGATATGACACTCTGTGGTTCCACAGATAATAAGGTCTAAGCTGATGTTGTAGAAAATTTGCAATGACATTAACAAAACAAATGACTAACGTTGTGATCCTCGCTAAGTAACACATACACTGCCTTTTATCCTGATACTGTACAAGGCAGCCAAATTAAAGAAATAAAGGAAGTTAAAGAACTATTTAAAACAGGGATGCTTGGTATTTGACTTCCAATGGACATGTGCCTCTTTTATAAGAAATCTCACTGGATTATTTCAAAATTAGATTCTGAAAGCAAAGTGCTGGTCACATCCTTTTGTGGTGACTGGTGAGTGTCCTATAACTTTCACTCATGTTATAGATTTAAGAGAATGATTTCTACATGAAATTGTGGAAGATATGTTGAAGATCTCATTTAGGCACTTCATTCTAGGATTGAGAAACTAATGTTAAAGATGACAAATGACCTGGCCAAAACCACAGTGGAGAGTATTGCCAGAACGAAGATTTCTGTCTCATTAGTGCTTTTCTATTTTTCTTACAATTGAAGAGCTAAGCTAACTAGCTTTATTAAGAAGCTAGAGCAGATAGGAAGGAAGATGTGCACAGAAAGCCTTGTACAACAATGATGTTGGCAAACAAAACCATAAAAATATCTACCGTTATGGAACACTGTATATGATAGTTGTATATGGATAATCTTTATATTTCGTGCTCCTATTTTTCTACTTTAAGAATGAAGTTATGTGGTGGTAGTTACAAAGCATTGTTGCTATGGTAGTGAGAGAAATTATGAACATTCAGAGAAACAGAATAACAATAATGATAATGGCATTGTGTGTACCTGCTAAGTCACTTCAGTCGTGTCCAACTCTTTATGACCCCATGGACTGTAGCCCACCAGACTCCTTTGTCCATGGGATTCTCCAGGCAAGAATACTGGAGTGGGTTGCCATGCCCTCCTCCGGGGGATCTTCCCAACCCAGGGATTGGACCCATGTCTCCTGTATCTCCTGCACTGGCAGGCAGGTTCTTTACCACTAGCGCCAACCGGGTAGCCCCAATAGAAGCACTAGTAATATTTATTGAACAGGCCACGGCTTAGCAGTAAAGAGTCTAACTGCAATGGAAGAGGCCCAGAAGACATGGATTCAAACCCTGAGTTGGGAAGATCCCCTGGAGGAGGAAATAGCAAACCACTCCAGTATTCTTGCAGAGATAATCTCATGGACAGAGGAAGCCTGGCAGGCTACAGCCCAATGGGGTTGCAAAGAGTTGGATACAACTGAGTATGCATGCAGTATTTATTGAATACCTACTATAGGCCAGGCAAAAATAATGAGTAACATGTATTGAGCACATACTGTATGCCAGATGTTGTGCTAGATCTTTATATAGTCACATATATCTGTTATCCTTAAAGCTGCTCTGAAAAACAATACTATTAGCATTATTATATAGAGAGTATTAAACTGGGAGAAAAAAGAGAGTTAAGAAGGCAAGTAAATTGTGTAAAAGTAGGTAGCCACTAAGGGCTGGAGCTAACATTTTAATCCAAAATCTAGGATGGCACTAGGCTTTCAAGAAATGTGGGGTGGTGGGTATATATTTATACATATATACACATACACATGCTTCCCTTGTGGCTCTGCCTGCAATGCAGGAGACCTGGGTTCGATCCCTGGGTAGGGAAGATCCCCTGGAGAAGGGAAAGGCTACTCACTCCAGTATTCTGGCCTGGAGAATCCCATGGACTGTATAGCTCATGGGGTTGTAAACAGACAAGACGAAGCAGCTTTCATTACCAGTACTACTACACATACACATATACACACATAGAAAATGTATATATATATATATTCACATGTATAAACACATACACACACATACTAGAAAATAAAATTTAATATGTAAGTTAATAATTCTAGAACCAGGGAGTGGTTTGTAGGAAAAAAAGTACAAATTATCAACTAAGCATGTTAACCCAGAATTTCTGTCTTGGTTCTAGACATGAAACACTTTTAAAAAACAAAGTAAAGGAAGTAAAGAAAAGAATGATTCCTCCCTAAGAAATGAACTTGTAAAAGCCTTTCATCCTTCAGTGGAGGATAACAATGAACGTGGGAGGGGAAACAGGAAAGGAGGAAAAGCTATCTCAAAGTCCGTCTTTCACTCTGCTACAACAAAAGTGAGGATTCTAGAGCCTCTGGGCAAAAGTCAAAGTTGATTAAAAGTATAAAGGTTAACAAAAAGTGACAAAGTGCTTATTTTGTGTCAGCCATCTCAGTATCCTAGATTAAGTCAACTATAACACAAATCACCCCACAGCACAAATGGTTAATGTCACTTAAAGCTGCGTTTTGGAAAATCAGTCCTTTCCAGTATTATGTTCCTTGAGCAATTTAGTTAATGCCCTTTTTAGGACACCATTTCCTCATCCATAAAGTGAGGTTGAGGGATAAAATTTTCTCTAGTGTCTCTTCCAAACGTAGAATTTTAAATGGTATTGTTACAGCTGTTATTTAATGTAATGAAATTATGGCAATTGAAAGATTGATTTAAGCCACTGTCCTCCATTTGTTTAAATCCCAAAGCAACTGGTTCCTACTCCCTTTGAAGTATTGATTTGCAGGATTTGTAAATGTTGTGAAGATGTGTCATTGTTTGGACTCGGTCATCAGGAACTACCACGGCACTGAAACAAAGGAGCGGATTAGGACAATTCAAAAGCACAGCAAAAGTTTTTGACAAACTTGCATTCAAATGCTAATTTGTAGCCTCAGAATACACTAAAGAAAAACTTTAGAACTCTGTACTTGGCTTACTTCTGAGTTCTGCTACTTATTAATTTTAATCGCATCAACATTTTGTGCTTCCTTTTCCTCCTGATTAAAATGTTAATATTGAAAGTCTCTAGTCCATAGAATTGTTGTTGACGATCTAGTTTTGTAAAGATTTAGAACAATGCCATGTGATCTTCCTTAACAGTATCATATTTTAAATATTTTTATCAATATTACTTCTGGCTAACTCATACTGTTTTTATCTGGATATGAAGTGGCTATTTTTAAAACTCATCTTTGATATCCAATAACAATGATCTCATTTTGCCCTAGTATGTTTTTTTCTCTTTTTTTCTTTTTCTTTGTTTCTCCTGGAGTCATAATCTCTAGCAATTGAAACTTTAAAAAATCTTATGGAGGCACATGCAAGAGAATGATGCTACACTTGATTAGATTTATTCTGTATTTTTAGATAGTACTTTATGCTGCTAATACATATTCATTCTAATATAGTTCATTTGCTAAAGCCCATTACTCCTGTACTATGCCAAATTAATCTAAATATTTCTAGAAACACATTTCCTCACCGAAGTGGGTGTTATGGAAATCTCTGTCCTCTTTCTATTATTGTAAAGTGATTGTGCATCTCCAGTTTTTCTTCTCCCCTCTCTCCTATCTTTCTTCCTCTCCTGCTTCTTTTCTCTTCTCCTCTGTTTTTGTTGTTATCACTATATTTGGGTCAAAGGCACTGGTATAATCTGGGCCATCTCATCAGAGGACAAACCAGGTAGCTGTTTCTATTTAATTTATGGAGTTACCCCCTCCCCCCACCAAAAAAAAATGATCTCTATCCCCACCCAAGTAAATCTCTTTCCCTCCTCCTAAAGAAATTCCAGGATTAGAAATCCATTTCTCTGTGTAAATCAATAACCTCTCCAGGCAATCTCTTTCAAAATGAAGATACTCAAGGGAGTGTTCATCATTAAGCTTTTAACACCTCTGTGTGAAGGATTTTCATCAGCTTTTTCCCACTGTGAAAGGACAGCTTGACCCTGCAAGCCAGATTTGGGTTGTGTGGGGCCATACAGGCACCTAGGCTGGAAAGAAAAGGTGGGGGGGGGGG
>SJYX01000050.1:0-16159 GCA_006410675.1 Oreotragus oreotragus
GTGAGTCTGAGTGAACTCCAGGAGATGGTGATGAACAGGGAGGCCTGGCGTGCTGCGATTCATGGGGTCTCAAAGAGTCGGACACGACTGAGCGACTGAACTGAACTGAACTGAAACATGTCTCTCAGCCCCAAACCCTTCTGGGGACTCCCCTGTGGAAGTTTTCTAATCTTACCTTTTAGGGAAGTAGAGGGAAATACACAGAATGCTTCTTTCCATCTTGTTTTACTCTTCTCAGAGACTGAATTATTTTTTAAGAAATAGACCAAATCTTCCCATTTCTGAGATGAGAGGAACAATCATTACAGATCTGTGATTGAGGTCTCAAATAATTTCTATTGACAACTATTTCTTCCAATTATTAAATTAGCCTCCCTTTTGCCTGGACTAGGGTGTTTTACAATTGGTTTGGTTCTTTGGGAAAACATAGACATCAGTTTTCTGACTTTATTCCCTAGCTTTGTGGATGTCCTTTCCCTTAGACTGCTGCTTCCCTTGGCTTTCAGTAAGAAGGACAAGAAAAAGTCATCCCATTTTGAAAAGGACAGAGGAACACAATCTGTTTCCAGGGGTTGCGGATCTGCACCAAATCCGCAGGGCAAGAGACCCCTAAGTGGAGAGTGAAATGGAATCGCTGTGGACTTGCACCACAGCTTTCAGCTGAGTTCTGCGTGCATGCCTGTGTCACACTCTGTGACCCTATAGACTGTAACCACCAGGCTACTCCGTCCACGGGATTCTCCAGGCGAGAGTACTGGAGGGTGTTGCCAGGCCCTCCTCCATACCTAAGTCATAGCACATCTCAAAACTTTGTAGCTTTGTTTCCCCACTTCCTCCTCTGACTGCTGAATCCATTCTACATTCAGTGCACAGACTGATTAGGTAACGAAGATGTATAATCAATCACAACCCTGGCAGAAAGACAAGGAAGACATCCTGGCCAGAGACAGCTGACCTCTGGAGAGAGAGGATGTGCTAAGGTTAGTGGGTTGGCCAGAGAAACAGTTTTCTTGAGAATGAGACAGCTTAGGACATTTTTCTCCTCATACAAGTCATTTTGAATCGTTGAAGTACTTCAGGAGTTATTTAGCAAAACATTTTCTGCTTTGTTGCTATTTTGTTCAAATCTTGCTTTAATTTCTCATTTATTATTGACTTATCAAAGCTTATGGCATGATAATTTCTGCTTTTTAAAATTTATTGAAGCTTTTTTCTTTGAGGAGAAGTGTATGATCAGTCTTTGTCAGCGTACCAAGAACTCTTAAACGAGAATGTACTTCAATTTTCAAAACATAATATGACTACAGGGAATGAGTAGAAAAAAGAGATACTGGATAATTTAAATCATGGCCAAGACAAAAACAACAGCCAATTTTCAACAATTCTTTAGGTACATTAACCGGGATAAAAGTGAAAATGAAAGTCGCTCAGTCATGTCCAACTCTTTGCGACCTCATGAACTACACAGTTCATGGAATTCTCCAGGCCAGAATACTGGAGTGGATAGCCTTCCTCTTCTCCAGGGGATCTTCAGAACCCAGGGATCGAACCCAGGTCTCCCACATTGCAGGCAGGTTCTTCAGCTGAGCCACCAGGGAAGCCCAAGAATACTGGTCTGGGTAGCCTATCCCTTCTCCAGGGGATCTTCCCAACCCAGGAATTGAACTGGAGTCTCCCACATTACAGGTGGATTCTTTACCAACTGAGCTATCAGGGAAGCCCACTTAACCAGGATGAAAACAGCCTAAACCTGCATGGCCATCCTACAGCTCTTTCACTTCTTGAATTCTATCTTTTTTCCTAATAATTTTTCCATTAAGTTACCTGGGTTATCTAGATACACAATCTTACTGTCTTCAAATAGTTACTGAGTTAGTGTTCTGGTTTCTGACCTCATTCTTGCAGAAGGTAGTCTGAATATCGGCAGATTTTGTTGTTTTAAATATAACCACAAAAATGTCCAATGTGTAACATTTTGATTTTAGATTTTTTTTAATCCTGAATACCTATAGACCTTNGTCTTCAAATAGTTACTGAGTTAGTGTTCTGGTTTCTGACCTCATTCTTGCAGAAGGTAGTCTGAATATCGGCAGATTTTGTTGTTTTAAATATAACCACAAAAATGTCCAATGTGTAACATTTTGATTTTAGATTTTTTTTAATCCTGAATACCTATAGACCTTTCTCTTTTGTCCTTATAATAACAAGAAAAATGTTATGTGGGTTTCAGTGTGGATTTATTTTCATTGAATTCTCTGGCACATGATGAATTCAATTCTATCTTCACGCTCATGTTTTTCTAATTGTTTGTTTGATTTTCAGCTAAGGACATTATGCTTTTTGTTACTGTTGTTTTAGATCTAATTATTCTGCTGCTCACTCAGGAACAACCATCACTCTGAGTTTGTCTCTTCATTATTTCTTCTCATTATCTGTTGTAGTCTAGGTTGTTTTCTTATCTTATTCTTTCCTTCTGCCTTATAGGAAACTTCTCAAGATTGTCTGGTATATCACCGAATCAATTTTCTACAATGCTAATTCTGCTGATTATTGCTGTCAAAGGAGATTAATGTTCTTCTTCTCAGCTGTAGTTTCAGTTTCCATGAAATTTTTTCTTACCCCACCCACCTCTAATGCATTGTACCTTGTTCAAGTCTTAAACTGCCCCGTGCCCTTTTCCTGTTTTTTTCTCTATATTCTCTAGGCTTAGAGTCCTTGCTCCAAACTGATCAAACACAAAGTATGCTATCTCTGGAACATCCCAATGCCAGGGCTGTTCCTGACATTCTTGAAAGTCATCAAAATGTGTTGTCTACCTTGCTTTGATAATCTGCTTAATTATTTTCCAGAAACTGCATCCACTAACTGAAAGACAGATCTTGGTGTGGTAAGGTGGGAACAGCATTCCAAGAGCATAAAAACACAGTCCTCATATAATAAGGAAATGTCTGATTAACTTCCAAAGAAGTAAACAAGCTGGCAGAGTTTAGTCAGAAAGTCTTGTATTCTTTCTAGTAATTTAGCAGTGGTTTGTCCCAAATTATATTTTTCATTAACTACAAAAACAGTGGAAAAAAAATGTTGGTTTCAGTTTTATTGTGCTGTGAACTTATATGTTGTGATCTCATAGACAAATGAATGGAAATTTGTTCACAGGGAAAGATCCTGGAACTTTGGTAATCTTAAGAATCAGTTTTAAAATTTCCCTTTTCAATAATAAATTTTTAATATTGTAATGGCTGGATGTTTGTGCTTCCCCAAATTTCATATGTTGAAATCCTAACCTCCATTGTGGTGGTACTTGGAGGTGGGGTTTTGGGAGGTGATTAGGTCAAGAGGGTGGAGTTCCCCTGAGTGGGACTATGCTCTTATAAAGGAGACCCCAGAGTGCTCTCTTGTCGCTTCTGTCATAGGGATACACAGCAAAGAGGAACTCACCAAGCGTAGAATCTATTGGTGCCTCAGTCTTGGACATTTCATCTTCAGAATATTATGAGAAACGCTCGGCTGGATGAAGCACAAGCTGGAATCAAGATTGCCAGGAGAAATATCAATAACCTCAGATATGCAGATGACACCACCGTTATGGCAGAAAGCAAAGAGGAACTAAAAAGCCTCTTGATGAAAGTGAAAGAGGAGAGCAAAAAAGTTGACTTAAAGCTCAACATTCAGAAAACTAAGATCATGGCATCCGGTCCCATTACTTCATGGCAAATAGATGGGGGAACAGTGGAAACAGTGTCAGACTTTATTTTTCTGGGCTCCAAAATCACTGCAGATGGTGATTGCAGCCATGAAATTAAAAGACGCTTATTCCTTGGAAGGAAAGTTATGACCTAGACAACATATTAAGAAAGATGGTAATGATAACCCTGTATGTGAGACAGCAAAAGAGACACAGATGTATAGAACAGTCTTTTGGACTCTGTGGGAGAGGGCGAGGGTGGGATGATTTGGGAGAATGGCATTGAACATGTATAATATCATATATGAAACGAATCACCAGTCCAGGTTCAATGCATGATACTGGATGCTTGGGGCTGCTGCACTGAGACGACCCAAAGGGTTGGTACGGGGAGGGAGGAGCGAGGGGGGTTCATAATGAGGAACACATGTATACCTGTGGCGGATTCATGTTGATGTATGGCAAAACCAATACAATACAATATTGTAAAGTAATTAACCTCCAACTAAAATAAATAAATATATATATATATATATAAAAAGCAGAACATTACTTTGTCAACAAATGTCTGTCTAGTCAAGGCTATGGTTTTTCCAGTGGTCATGTATGGATGTGAGAGTTAGACTATGAAGAAAGCTGAGCACAGAAGAATTGATGCTTTTGAACTGTGCTGTTGGAGAAGACTCTTGAGAGTCCCTTGAACTGTGAGGAGATCCAACCAGTCTATCCTAAAGGAGATCAGTCCTGGGTGTTCATTGGAAGGACTGATGTTGAAGCTGAAACTCCAATACTTTGGCCACCTGATGTGAAGAGCTGATTCATTTGAAAAGATCCTGATGCTAGGAAAGATTGAGGGCAGGAGGAGAAGGGGACGACAGAGGATGAGATGATTGGATGGCATCACCGACTCAATGGACATGGGTTTGGGTGGACTCCGGGAGTTGGTGATGGACAGGGAGGCCTGGCGTGCTGCGGTTCATGGGGTTGCAAAGAGTTGGACACAACTGAACGACTGAACTGAACTGAACTGAACCGTGAGAAATGAATGTTACTTTTGTCATAACAGCCTGACTTAACTAAAATAATTACCTCTTAGGCACAAAAAATAAATATCAGTTTAGAAAGGAAAGGAAATCACAAGATTATAAAAATTAACAAGTGACAAATATTGGTTAAATGATTATGCTTTTTCATTGTGGAGGCTCATGTTAGCCTTCTCCTTGTTAGCTTTTGATGTTTCTGGGTAAGTATATCATGCCACACCCATGATAACTGCTCTTTTATCTTGCAGCCAGAAACTTCAGAGACAAGTATGTGTATGTCTATCATATTACAAGCTTTTCACTCACCAGGGTAGAGGATAAAAACATACAAGCATTTTTTTTTTTCCCTTTGCACTGAGCAAATGACCAGAAGGAGCAATAGAATTGTTTTGTAACAGAATTACAAAATTTTAGAGTGCGCATGGATGTAGAAAATGGCATATGACTATCTCACTAAAGTTTTATTTATTTCAGTTTAAGTGAAAGATCAGACATTACACACTGGCATTAAAAGGGGAAATAGATGGCAAAATACCATTTAGTATCACAACTAGGCTGCTAGAAAGATATAAGTAATCTAAATATTTATATTTATTCCCGTAAGATGAATGTCTCTATGTATTTCTATTTAGTTTTGANGTATAGAACAGTCTTTTGGACTCTGTGGGAGAGGGCGAGGGTGGGATGATTTGGGAGAATGGCATTGAACATGTATAATATCATATATGAAACGAATCACCAGTCCAGGTTCAATGCATGATACTGGATGCTTGGGGCTGCTGCACTGAGACGACCCAAAGGGTTGGTACGGGGAGGGAGGAGCGAGGGGGGTTCATAATGAGGAACACATGTATACCTGTGGCGGATTCATGTTGATGTATGGCAAAACCAATACAATACAATATTGTAAAGTAATTAACCTCCAACTAAAATAAATAAATATATATATATATATATAAAAAGCAGAACATTACTTTGTCAACAAATGTCTGTCTAGTCAAGGCTATGGTTTTTCCAGTGGTCATGTATGGATGTGAGAGTTAGACTATGAAGAAAGCTGAGCACAGAAGAATTGATGCTTTTGAACTGTGCTGTTGGAGAAGACTCTTGAGAGTCCCTTGAACTGTGAGGAGATCCAACCAGTCTATCCTAAAGGAGATCAGTCCTGGGTGTTCATTGGAAGGACTGATGTTGAAGCTGAAACTCCAATACTTTGGCCACCTGATGTGAAGAGCTGATTCATTTGAAAAGATCCTGATGCTAGGAAAGATTGAGGGCAGGAGGAGAAGGGGACGACAGAGGATGAGATGATTGGATGGCATCACCGACTCAATGGACATGGGTTTGGGTGGACTCCGGGAGTTGGTGATGGACAGGGAGGCCTGGCGTGCTGCGGTTCATGGGGTTGCAAAGAGTTGGACACAACTGAACGACTGAACTGAACTGAACTGAACCGTGAGAAATGAATGTTACTTTTGTCATAACAGCCTGACTTAACTAAAATAATTACCTCTTAGGCACAAAAAATAAATATCAGTTTAGAAAGGAAAGGAAATCACAAGATTATAAAAATTAACAAGTGACAAATATTGGTTAAATGATTATGCTTTTTCATTGTGGAGGCTCATGTTAGCCTTCTCCTTGTTAGCTTTTGATGTTTCTGGGTAAGTATATCATGCCACACCCATGATAACTGCTCTTTTATCTTGCAGCCAGAAACTTCAGAGACAAGTATGTGTATGTCTATCATATTACAAGCTTTTCACTCACCAGGGTAGAGGATAAAAACATACAAGCATTTTTTTTTTTCCCTTTGCACTGAGCAAATGACCAGAAGGAGCAATAGAATTGTTTTGTAACAGAATTACAAAATTTTAGAGTGCGCATGGATGTAGAAAATGGCATATGACTATCTCACTAAAGTTTTATTTATTTCAGTTTAAGTGAAAGATCAGACATTACACACTGGCATTAAAAGGGGAAATAGATGGCAAAATACCATTTAGTATCACAACTAGGCTGCTAGAAAGATATAAGTAATCTAAATATTTATATTTATTCCCGTAAGATGAATGTCTCTATGTATTTCTATTTAGTTTTGAATATTATTTTAATATATAATTATAAATTAACATGAGAACTTTAGACTATTTCAAACTATGATGTTTCTTGATTTAAATTTAAAAGTCAATACAGACCATACAGGAATAGAATACCTTATTTGTTGTTCAGTTGCTCACTGTGTCTGACTCCTTGCAACCACATGAACTGCAGCATGCCAGGCTTCCTTGCCCTTCACTATCTGCCTGAGTTTGCTCAAACTCACATCCATTGAATCCATGATACCGTCCAACCATTTCATCCTCTGTCGTTCCCTTCTCCTCCTGTCTTCAATCTTTCCCAGCATCAAGGTCTTTTCCAATGAGTTGGCTCTTTGCATTAGGTGGCCAAATATTTATCATCAAGTTACTTGAGTGTCATTTCTTTTGATTTTAATTAATAGAATTGAATATCAAATTTTCAAACTGACATTTACAAATTAAAGATGGTTATTTTTATAACTGCATCAAAATGTTTTTGATTCTGCAGCAGAATTAGTGACTTTTCAACTTTCCCTGAGGAATAATGCTTTTTCCAAGTAAAACTTGGCAGCCAAGCAAATCAAAATAAAAACAACTGTAATAAAAGAGAGGCAACCCCAGAGTCTTGATTTTGGCTTTGTTTCTGCATATTGCTCCATATTTATATTTGCTTTCATCTGTTTTTTATAAAATAAATGAAAAAAAATCTAGTATATGGAAAGAGGGAAAAACAGCAAGTCGCAATCAGACATCCCACACTAAAAGGAAATTCAGCCTCATCCTTGTTTCTATCTACTAAAGAGAGTCCTTCTTGTCACCATTTTCAAAGCACTAAGTTTAGGACAAAGGAACATGGACATTCAGACAGATCTGAAAAAGGTTGTTGTTTCACTATTCTTTTGCATTAGGGTTACTTCTAGTCTCAACTATTTTGTAGTAGAATGGCAGAAGCCAGTAATAGTTCAAAGCAACTTTAGTCGATCAAGTAGCAGTTGGTACTTAGTAACTGGCCTAAGACTGGCCTATGAACTGACCAAAGGTTAAATAAAGCTCCAAGAAAAAGATCAAATTGTTCCTTGATGAAATTCTTGGTAACTTTGGTTTTAGAACCATTATCTATCTATTTATCTATCATATTCTGAGTTTTAAGTCAGCTTTTTCATTCTCCTCTTTCACTTTCATCAAGAGGCCCTTTAGTTTTTCTTCTTTTTCTGCCATAAGGGTGGTGTTATCAGAATTCTGAGGTTATTGATATTTCTCCTGTAAATTTTGATTCCAGCTTGTGCTTCATCCAGCCAGGCATTTTGCTTGATGTACTCTGCATATAATTTAAATAAACAGGGTGATAATATACAGCCTTGTCATACTCTTTTCCCAATTTTGAACCAGTCCATTGTTCCAAGTCTGGTTTTGCTGCTTCTTGACCCACATACAAATTTCTCAGGAGACAGGTAATGTGGTCTGGTACTTGCAGTTCCTTTAGAATTTTCCAAAATTTGTTGTGATCCACACAAAGGCTTTAGCATAGTCAATAAGCACAAGTAGATGTTTTTCTGGAAATTTCTTGCTTTCTCCATAGTCCAACAAACGTTGGCGATGTGATCTCTGGTGCCTCTGCCTTTTTGAAACCCAGCTTATACATCTGGAAGTTCTCAATTCACATACTACTGAAACTTAACTGGAAGGATTTTAAGATTAACTTTGCTATCATTAGATCAATTATATGGTAGTTTGAACATTCTTTGGGATTGGAATGCAAACTGACCTTTCCTAGTCCTGTGGGCATTGCATTTAAAACAAAACAGCAAATTTATTTTCCAAAATTCCAGAAGTACAAAAATCTCCAAAGTGCTGACATATTGAATGCAGCACTCTATGTCATCATCTTTTAGGATGACATCTTTTAAGTAGCTCAGCTGGAATTCAATTCACATTACCTATATTTTCTTCCAAAGCCTTTATGATTTGGTTTTTGCATTTTGAGCTACATAGAATTTCATCTGCTATTAGAAGTGAGCTAGAAAAATCATCTGATTTTTTTTTCTCAAAATAACTAGCCTGTTGCCTAAGCCACTATTGAGGAATTAATTTTTCATATTTGAAAAATATTTTTGTCATATACTAAATTTGGAGAAGGGAATGGCAACCTACTCCAGTGTTCTTGCCTTGAGAATCCTATGGACAGAGGAACCTGGCTGGCTACAGTCCATGGGGTCGCAAAGAGTTGGACACGACTGAGTGACTAACACACCCACATATACTAAATCATGTTTAAGCTGATTTCTGGACTCTGCTGGTCAGTTTATCTATTTGTTTAACTGCCATATACTCTTCATGTCAGTCTATTGTTCTTATTCATCCAACCTTCCTTCGCACTTTCATATACTTTCCAGATGTACCAGACTCTAGTTTTCAAAGTAGTCTTCCTATATTTCAGACTATATCCAATAGCCATTATACTTATGTTAAGAGTTTCTTACATCTTTCAACCTACACATATCATGTGGCACTTCCATGTTTTCAAAGCCTCGATTCAAGTCCTCCTTCTTCTAAGCAGTCTTTCTTTAGAGTCTTTTCACATTCTGAGATCCTTCTCTTACGCTGCCATGGAACTAAATCTCCACTTTCCACAGAGTAGTTTTCATATGGTTAATCACTGATTTACCTGCATGTCTCTTCCTCTAGAAAGCATAGAGAGATTGTGGCATGTCCAACTTATACACCCAGTGCCTGGAGCATAGTAGGTGTCCAATATATATCTTCAAGTGAATGAGTAAGTCATTATATTAAATGTTGTAAAATCTTCAGAGAGAGGAAACACATTGTTCCCTTGAATAATTCAGAACCATTTCAACTGAAAACCTGAGCCAAATGGTGAATTGTAGAAACCAGAGAAGCAAGCAAAAGCTCTGTTTTGTTAATATCTGCTACACCTGGAGGAGGGGAGTGAGTGGTTTCATGGCCAAAAGTAACCTCTCTCTAATAGGAAAAAAAACTTTTTTTAAGAAACATGCCTGGGAGAGGATATCAGAAACAAGGTGCTTTTAATCCTTTTAGTTTATTTTTTATCTTTGTTTTGGCCCCTGAAAACAGAATTCAGATCTTGGAGCAGAAAATGACAGTTTGATGTAAGGTTTCTTGCATTAGGAACACAGAGGGATATTGGACATGAGGGAAGAGGAAAGGATATGGAATAGCATACTTCATATTTGGCCCAGATTACTGGGATGGCAAAGGCAAGGCTTGGAAGGTGTTTGTGACATAATCATTGATTAGAATAATGAAGCTTTTGCCTTGGAAAAAAGAAATCACCAAGATGTAAAAACCAATGTCAGAGCAGTTTCTTCCCCAAATGATTTTATTCTGAGAACATGATTCTCTCATTCAACAAATATTGATACTTATTAAGTCGATAATCTATGCTCAAGATTGTATGAAACTATGAAAATTACAGCAGAATATGGCAAAGTCTATGCCCTCACTGAGATTCCATTGTTGTGTGTTCAGTCCACTGAAGAGAAATAGGGGCCAGTTGTGGTCCAAATTAATGGTAAGTTTAGGTTAGAGAGAATTAACGTGTAGCTACTTGTTTATATTCGTTTCCTTGTTTTTTTTTTTTTCTTCACCAATGAAGAAGTTTTAAATAATTTGTATTTAATTATTAATTATTTTTCAAAAATATTTTCTTTCTTTTGTATGTACTCATCCAGTAGTTTCCATGTCCATTTGCCAGCAGTGACTTGGAGAAGGGAATGGCTACCCACTCCAGTATTCCTGCCTGGAGAAGCCCATGGACAGAGCCTGGTGGGTTCCCAGTCCAAGGGATCGCAAGAGTTGGACACGGCTTAAGTGACCAAACTACCACCACAGCCACCAGCAGTGACTACTGGTATGACAGGTATGATAGCTCAGAGGGAGCAAAAGTCTCTAAAGTGATTCTTGCAGCCTGGTATAGATGAGAATCAGCTGTGGGGTTTAAAAAATGGGCTTCTTCTTCAGGGACCCCAAGTGGAGACCCACTGTTCTGTGGAACTGAACACACATACTAGGGACTGCTGATGACATCAGTGCTTACAAAGTAAAGTGATGGCATTTGAACAAACAGATCTTTCTTCCCTTAGTGATTTCTCCACAGATACCAAGATGTTGATTGCTTCAGTGAAGTAGCTGCTCCTATGAGAGAATGAAGAAAGAATTCCTGTTTTACTGTTGGTGGTAGCCCTATGCCACACATACAGAGACGGTGGGAAACACTAATTGTAGATGAGAGAAAATTTTGCTTTTATACGTTTGCATTGAATAAATGGTATATGTAATTTTGATCATCACCAGTTAGTAACAGATATTACCCTCAAATAGACATATAGATAATTGGTGTCTAGTTTAGTAGCTAAATTTCACTATCTGATCCATTAGGGATGGATACAAGTGGGATGCTGAGTTTTAAATGTGTTCCATTCTCCACCCTATTTAAAAAGCCATTAAATCATTAACTCATTAATGGGCATATAAATCTTGCCAGTGATGTCATGCTTTTTCCTGTATATGTGTATACCCTTGCCCTTGCCTGACTGGAAAATCTCTCTCTGTTTTTCCCTCTCTCTCACACATGCACACACACACACACACACAATATGCTCACACATACTCAGGTACACAGATAACCTCTCTTTCAATTTTTGTTGGACTCCTCTCTCTCTGTAAAAACAACCAGGATGACAATTGAAAAAGAAAGAATTTGAAAGAAATATTTTTATTCCTCTTCTCCTCTCTGGCTGCCTCCCAACAAATGAAGCTATGCAGTTCTGGATCCTGTCTGACACATCTTAACTGCTGACATTTAGCAGATGCTTCTCCAAGAAATGGGGGAGGGCGAAGGTGAAGCAGGGGTGTGATAGAAGTAATTAGACTAACGATGTCTCAATTATCAAGATGTTCCTGCAGTGGCCCCTTCTGTTAGCCAATCTGGACCAGGCTGTCTTCAGGGAAGGAAAGGTTGAGTGAAAAGATGCATCGGTTTGTGTCTACAATAGGATAACTCCGAAAGTTTAAGGAAGTTGTAAGTCTAATTTCCATACCAAACAATATGCAGGTAAATCCAAGCCTTAATGTGTATAGGATCATTGAACTGGCAAAACGAGACTGAGGCAGAAAGTTTTGTTTTGCAATTCTCTTCTCAGAAATGGCCCGTTGATATGGCTGATTTGATATGTGATGGTCTACATTAATGTTAATGATAAATAATTCACTTGTTTCTTTCTGGATGCATCTCACATACTGGTAATACTTCGATAAAGTCCAGAGGAATCCAGGATTTTTCTTGCTCAGCTCAGAAATTCAATTTATTCTTCCAGGAGTAACTTCTGCACATATATAAAGTTGTGTCAGCCCTCCTTAAACTACTATAAATGTGTGGTACTTTCAGTTCTACTTTGAACAAGCTGTAACACCTGCTGCTTTCCTCGTTGATTAATGAGTTAAACAAAATCTTTGATGTGTTGATTCTACTTCTGTATAAGGGCCTTATATATATATACTGTTTAAAGAATTACCTTTTTCCATCCTCTTAATAACTGCCCCTCCCCATTTTTTTTTTTTTTGCTTATTTTAGTTAGTAATTTCTATAGCTTGCACCAAAGAGTTTTCATTATTAGAAAAAAAAATGTTTTATTAGAACAATTGATTTGTCAAAACAAATCATAATGAGAAGTTTGTTTTGAGATTTTAAGGTTAGCGTAAATAATAAAAGTACATAAAAGCTTCCCAGGTGGCACTAGTGGTAAAGAATCTGTCTGCCAGCGCAGGAGACGAAAGAGACGTGGGCTCAGTCCCTGGGCTGGGCAGGCTCCCTGGACTGGGAAATAGCACCCTGCTCTAGCACTCTTGCTTGGAAAATTCCATGGGCAGAAGAGTCTACTGGGCTATAGTCCATGGCGTCATAAAGAGTTGGACATGACTGAGCACAAATCAAAATATGTCCATGAAATAATACAATATTCTTTTTTAAAGTATCATAAAATGTTAGTGCCTTTTGCTAACGAATGGACTTAAATGGTGTGAAGAGAATACTTATTAACACTCTGGTGATACTCCTTCCTGTTGGGGATGAGACTACTAAAGGTATTGATTTTTTTAAGGTAATAATTTGGAGCTTCACTGTCTTTAGGTAAAACAATAGGCAGAAGGAAGTTTCGAATTTTTCAATGACTTCTTCAGCATTTTTTATTAATGTCCAAATGGAACTACTGTGATTTCCATGACTGCATATTATTTTATGTTGTTTTCTTTGTGTGTGTTTTTGGTTTTTGGTGCCTTAGTTTCAGAAGTAAACTTTCAAAAACCACACTGCAGAATGTATTACAGATGCTGTCACGCTTGATTGTATTGTATGTTGATTTGTTAGTTTCAGAGCCTGACTTCTCCTGACCCCACCCCAAGATTGTGTGCTCTGTTCCACTTACAGTCCTGTAATCTCAGAACTGCCAGCTGTAATGAGCGTAATTCCAGCAATCTGGCAGTGCCACAGCAGCAAGCGTTGAGGAGTCTGGATTTGCCGCATGAAGGCATTAGTGACCTCTGTTATTTTGGTATTTGAAGATCAAAATGCTTCTTGGGACAGATGATTCCTCCTGCTAAGAAATTGAGGGCACAAGCAGGCATGGAGTTAGTATAATTCAACATGAATGGAAAGTTACACAATTTAATTAATACTATTTTTAGGTAACTATTCAAAGAGTATAGTAAGACAAAGTTCATTAGCAATATATTTTCTCAGTCTTGTTTTTTTTTTAAATAACGTGTTAACCATTGTGATTGGCAGAATGCTAAGATGCTGCCCCCTCCGCAAAATTTTCATCCCTGGCATGCATGCCCTGTGCAGTTCTCTCCTCTTCAGTGTGGTTGGGAACAAGGACCATGACAGGATATCAATCCAGTGATTAGGTCACAAACTGAATTTGAATTCATTGGAAAGGAGATTATTTGGGGTAGGCCTGCCTGAATCAGGTGAAGAGGTAAAGGAGGGTTAGGTGTTGGAATCCCTCTCCAGACTGGCATGGAGGAAGGCAACTGAACATGTGACCTGCCTTAGAGGAGGCCCATGTGGCTGAGACAGCCTCTAGGAGCTGAGGGTGAGCTCCGTTGACAGTTAACAAGGGACATTTCACCCTGTAAGAAGCTGGATTCTGCCAACAACCTGAATATGCCTGGAAGAGCACCTCAAACCCCAGGTGAGCCCTGCAGCCCTGCCAGCACCTGGGTACCAGCCTTGTGAGGCCTGAGCAGAGAACCCTGTTCCATCACGCTCAGCCTTCTGACCTGCAGCATCTGGGAGATAATGAATAGGTGGTTT
This sequence comes from Oreotragus oreotragus, assembly GCA_006410675.1. Lineage (NCBI taxonomy): Eukaryota > Metazoa > Chordata > Mammalia > Artiodactyla > Bovidae > Oreotragus > Oreotragus oreotragus. The sequence goes on from SJYX01000050.1 coordinate 14,161, forward strand.
TCAGCCACTAAGTCTGTGGTGATCTGTTATGCAGCAAAACGGACACAGCCACTCTTCAGAAGCAGGCATTACAGACTCCAAAGGACATGCTTATTGTAACTGCAGACCTTGAGAAAACGAGAAGAGAGGGAGGCCCTTAGGGAGAGTCCATGCTAAGTAGTTTCAGCAGAGTAGCACGGAGCCTGCCTAGGACACCCTGTAGAACTTGAACACAGGCACGCTGTCTGGTACAACAAAGCAGTGCTTTTTATGCAAAACTCGGTGAGGGATCACTTTCCCCCCATTCTGCTGTGGCCTGATCCTTTTGTAAAATAAACATAAACTGATAGCAAAACAAAGCTTTTTAGAAAGGACATTCAAAATATAGTCCTCAATTTTTCACTATTCAACAGCCATAAAATTACTCTGCCTTGTGGTGGTGGTTTGTTAAGCCATGTCCAACTCTTTGAGACCACTTGGACTGCAGCCCGCCAGGCTCCTCTGTCCATGGGATTTCCTAGGCAAGAATACTGGAGCGGGTTGCCCTTTCCTTCTCCAGGGGATCCTCTCGACACAGGGATCGAACCCAGGTCTCCTGCATCGCAGGCCGTCTCCTGCATTGCAGGGGGATTTTTTACTGACTGAGCCACCAGGAAAACCCTGAATTGCCATATCATGTTCCAGATGCTTGTTCTCAACTTCAGTGGTTATCTTAGTGCACGTCAGCTACAAATGAAAGACCACCAGCAGTATAGGAACTATGATCTGAGGGGTGCTGTGCTAAGAGACATCACATATTCAGAATGTCCCTTGCTTCTGTGCCTAGAATGCATCTCTAGTGCTCAGCAAAGATGATTTGCCCACGTTCAGATAGGGTTGTGCCTAATAATAGATGGATGCTATCCAGTTTGGGGGTTAGTTGGTTACTTTTTAGTTTGGTATAAACAGGCCCCTTGAACTTACAATTAAAAAACAAAAAAAAACCAACATATAATGAATAACTCCAGCTCCACTATTTAAAAGCCATGGGGTCTTGGAAAGTTTCTTAGGCTTAAGAGATTTCATTTCTCTTATTTATAAAAATGGCAATAATATTAGTAATCTGTCTCATATGGTTGTGAAGATTAATGAGGTAACATGTATGTACGTGTTTTGTAAGTTGTTAAGAATGCTATGCGTATATGAATTAACAGTATTACTATTCCCAAATTCTCCCTCAATAATTCATTTCAGCATGCCATGCCCAGAGGAGAGGAAATTACAAAAATCTGACCATGTGTTCCAAACAACTTGGATTTACTTGTACTAATAGTTTCTGGGAATGCTTGGGGACTAATGTGTGTGTGAATTGTAAATACTGAAAAGGTCTCTTTGTTACATTAATGACTGGCCCCTCTGCAGATCTTGTTTATGTGCATAGGGCTCCTAATTAATAACATAAGTGGGGATAATGGTCACTGAATTCCACCCTCTAATCATGGCCTCCATTTTGCAGTTACTCTCAGGGGTATGCGAGGCAGGAGTGAGCCGCGAATAACTCCCACCATACTGCCTGCTGCCATCTGTGAGCTCCACGGCGTCACGACAGCACAACTTCTAGAAATGGAATAGGGTAAGGAAGGCAGCAGCCTCAGGCTTTACAACAAGAATCCAGCTCCACAACAGAGCACTGCTCAGTGAGACTGTCCAGCGGCACATTTATTTTAAACATAAATAGAATAACAATTTTAGATTACAGCAAGTATTTCCCTTCACTCTTCTGAGATTAAAATATCTCTCTCATGTGTCTCTTCTACCTTCTCTCTTAAAAAAAATCACTTCAAAACAGATTTACTGTCTGATAGTCTCATTCCAGTTTGAAATTAAAAGGCAGGAATAGTATTGGGGCCTCCTACCTGGGTTTTTTTTTTTTTTTTTTTTTTTGCCTTTCTATAGGAAAAAAAAATCCTTAAGATATGTTTTCCTGTTCACTATCCACTGCATATATTTCTTATTTTTATGAGTAAAACTACAAAAAAAA
>SJYX01000050.1:16323-54466 GCA_006410675.1 Oreotragus oreotragus
ATTTTAATGAAAAAAAAAAAAAAAAAAAAAAAAAAAAAACCCTCAGAGAGGAGAGGAGGCAGTCTCTAGTGACTGACGTGCCATAAATCACTTTTTAAAATTTATTATGGCCTCAGTTTCATACCACATTCATGCCTTCTGCATTATCCCAATAGTACAGTTTAATAAAAAGATTCCGTTGTCTTACAGAATCTTTATGAAGACCGAGTATATTTTGGGTGTGGGGGAGACCGAGAAATAATATATTTTATCTAATGAGGAAGCACACTTTTTAGATGCAGTGGCTGCAGTTGGTGGGTGATCTACAGTTTAATAAGCAGACCTAATAGGCACACTCCCAAGCAAAGACCCATGGAANGTCTTACAGAATCTTTATGAAGACCGAGTATATTTTGGGTGTGGGGGAGACCGAGAAATAATATATTTTATCTAATGAGGAAGCACACTTTTTAGATGCAGTGGCTGCAGTTGGTGGGTGATCTACAGTTTAATAAGCAGACCTAATAGGCACACTCCCAAGCAAAGACCCATGGAATGTTCCCTATTGGTCAGGGTCATTGAACTTCAGCTGTTGACAGTGACCTCAATTAAAAAAAAAAAATTATTGGAGGATAGTTGCTTTACAGTGTTGTGTTAGTTTCTGCTGTGCAGCTAAGTGCATCAGCTGTATGTATGCATATATCCCCTCTCTGTCAGTGAAGCGCATTGAGGAGAGCTCCCTGTGCTCCGTTCTCATTAGTTAACTATTCTATACATAGAAATGCATGTATGTCAACCCTAATCTCCCAGTTCACCCCACCTCCCCATTCCCCACTTGGTGTCCACATCATCTGTTCTCTACATCCGTGTCTCCATTTCTGCTTTGCAAATAGGTTCATCTGTACCATTTTCCTAGATTCCACATATATGCATTTATATACCATATTGTTTTTCTCTTTCCGACTTTCTTCTCGGTGTATGACCGTCTCTAGCCTACCTGTGGGGCATTCCCTGACAGGCCATTGGTTAGGACTCCGTGGTTTACTGCCGAGGGCCCAGATTCAATCTCTAGTCTGGGAGTGAAGAGCTCACAAGCCACGTGGTTCAGTCAAAAACAAAGAACATACCTATGTCCCTTTAAATTACAACTAATAGCCAGTGGAACATTTAATAGGATTAAGAGTGAATAGGTTCATAAAAATGATAAAATAGAAAACAGTTTAATGATAAGAACTATGAATGACAGCATTTTAAGCTACGTTTTGGTTACATCATAGGGTAAGGGGGGGAAGAAGAAGGAATGCAGTGAGTTTTCTCAGTTTTTCTGAACTCTATGCTGCCTGCTACGCTTAGTCACTCAGTCGTGGTCAACACTTTGTGACCCTATGGACAGGCTATGTCCTATGGATAGGCTATGACCCTATGTCCCACAAGGCTCCTCCATCCATGGGATTCTCCAGGCAAGAATACTGGAGTGGGTTGCCATTCCCTTCTCCAGGGGCTCTTCCCAATCCAGGGATCGACCCCAGGTCTCCTGCGTTGCAGGCAGATTCTTTACAGTCTGGGCCACCAGAGAAGTCCTCCAAATTCTATGCAGCTTCCCAAATCAGAACTTCCCTTCCTGTGCTAATTCATTTTCTGTTTTACTCAAAGTTTCACCTTACTCAAGTGAATTATGGGCTACCCATAGTTTGAGGTATAATTTAACTATGGCCTTCTATGCCCAGTTCAATAAGAACTCTTAGCTCTGTGGCCTCAAATGTGTTCATTTAGTTTCTGGCACAATACTAATTCCTGCGTTTACAGTAATATTAATAACCAGGGCATACCTATACCAAGCACTCTGTGTAACTCTTAAGTCTTCCAAACAATACATTTTGTCAATAAACAATGTCTGCTGCTACTGTGAGGTTGACACTATTCTGAGTAAGAAGCCAAGGATATGCCAGGTTTGCGGGCGGCTGCGACCCGGCACACTAAGCGCAGCCAAGAGGAGCTACCCAAGTCCGAGGTCAGGGGTGGCTGCCAGGAGGAGCTACCCCGCATCCAAGGTCAGGGGCGGTGGCCCTGAGGAGCCATCCTGCGCTGGAGGCCAGGGGCAGCGGCCCGGAGGGCAGCCTGAGGAGTGGTGGCTACTCGGGAATAGGTGGGCCTAGAGGAGCTGTCCCACATTGAAGGTCAGGAAGGGCGGTGGTAAGGAGATACCCCTTGTCCAAGGTAAGGAGCAGCGGCTGTGCTTTGCTGGAGCAGCCGTGAAGAGATACCTCACGCCCAAGGTAAGAGGAACCCAAGTAAGATGGTAGGTGTTGCAAGAGGGCATCAGTGGGAAGACACACTGAAACCATACTCACAGAAAACTAGTCAATCTAATCACACTAGGACCACAGCCTTGTCTAACTCAATGAAACCAAGCCATGCCTGCAGGGCAACCCAAGGCGGGCAGGTCATGGTGGAGAGGTCTGACAGAACGTGGTCCACTGGAGAAGGGAATGGCAAACCACTCAGTATTCTTGCCTTGAGAACCCCATGAACAGTATGAAAAGGCAAAATGATAGGATACTGAAAGAGGAACTCCCCAGGTCAGTAGGTGCACAATTAGCTACTGGAGACCAGTGGAGAAATAACTCCAGAAAGAATGAAGGGATGAAGCCAGAGCAAAAACAATACCCAGCTGTGGATGTGACTGGTGATAGAAGCAAGGTCAGATGCTGTAAAGAGCAATATTGCATAGGAACCTGGAATGTCAGGTCTGTGAATCAAGGCAAATTGGAAGTGGTCAAACAAGAGATGGCAAGAGTGAATGTCAACAGTCTAGGAATCAGCGAACTAAAATGGACTGGAATGGGTGAATTTAACTCAGATGACCATTATATCTACTACTGCGGGCAGGAATCCCTCAGAAGAAATGGAGTAGCCATCATGGTCAACAAAAGAGTCCAAAAGCAGTACTTGGATGCAATCTCAAAAACGACAGAATGATCTCTGTTCGTCTCCAAGGCAAACCATTCAATATCACAGTTATCCAAGTCTATGCCCCAACCAGTAATGCTGAAGAAGCTGAAGTTGAACGGTTTTATGAAGACCTACAAGACCTTGTAGAACTAACACCCAAAAAAGATGTCCTTTTCATTATAGGGGACTGGAATGCTAAAGTAGGAAGTCAAGAAACACCTGGAGTAACAGGCAAATTTGGCCTTGGAATGCGGAATGAAGCAGGGCAAAGACTAATAGAGTTTTGCCAAGAAAATGCACTGGTCATAGCAAACACCCTCTTCCAGCAACACAAGAGAAGACTCTACACATGGACATCACCAGATGGTCAACACCGAAATCAGATTGATTATATTCTTTGCAGCCAAAGATGGAGAAGCTCTATACAGTCAACAAAAACAAGACCAGGAGCTGACTGTGGCTCAGATCATGAACTCCTTATTTCCAAATTCAGACTTAAATTGAAGAAAGTAGGGAAAACCGCTAGACCATTCAGGTATGACCTAAATCAAATCCCTTATGATTATACAGTGGAAGTGAGAAATAGATTTAAGGGCCTAGATCTGATAGACAGAGTTCCTGATGAACTATGGAATGAGGTTCGTGACATTGTACAGGAGACAGGGATCAAGACCATCCCCATGGAAAAGAAATGCAAAAAAGCAAAATGGCTGTCTGGAGAAGCCTTACAAATAGCACTGAAAAGAAGAGAGGCGAAAAGCAAAGGAGAAAAGAAAAGATATAAGCATCTGAATGCAGAGTTCCAAAGAATAGCAAGAAGAGATAAGAAAGCCTTCTTCAGCAATCAATGCAAAGAGATAGAGGAAAACAACAGAATGGGAAAGACTAGAGATCTCTTCAAGAGAATTGGAGATACCAAGGGAACATTTCATGCAAAGATGGGCTCGATAAAGGATAGAAATGGTATGGACCTAACAGAAGCAGAAGATATTAAGAAGAGGTGGCAAGAATACACAGAAGAACTGTACAGAAAAGATCTTCACGACCCAGATAATCATGAGGATGTGATCACTAATCTAGAGCCAGACATCTTGGAATGTGAAGTCAAGTGGGCCTTAGAAAGCATCACTAAGAACAAAGCTAGTGGAGGTGATGGAATTCCCGTTGAGCTGTTTCAAATCCTGGAAGATGATGCTGTGAAAGTGCTGCACTCAATATGCCAGCAAATTTGGAAAACTCAGCAGTGGCCACAGGACTGGAAAAGGTCAGTTTTCATTCCAATTCCAAAGAAAGGCAATGCCAAAGAATGCTCAAACTACCGCACAATTGCACTCATCTCACACGCTAGTAAAGTAATGCTCAAAATTCTCCAAGCCAGGCTTCAGCAATATGTGAACCGTGAACTCCCTGATGTTCAAGCTGGTTTTAGAACAGGCAGAGGAACCAGAGATCAAATTGCCAACATCCGCTGGATCATGGAAAAAGCAAGAGAGTTCCAGAAAAACATCTATTTCTGCTTTATTGACTATGCCAAAGCCTTTGACTGTGTGGATCACAATAAACTGTGGAAAATTCTGAAAGAGATGGGAATACCAGACCACCTAACCTGCCTCTTGAGAAATCTGTATGCAGGTCAGGAAGCAACAGTTAGAACTGGACATGGAACAACAGACTGGTTCCAAATAGGAAAAGGAGTACGTCAAGGCTGTATATTGTCTCCCTGCTTATTTAACTTATATGCAGAGTACATCATGAGAAACGCTGGACTGGAAGAAACACAAGCTGGAATCAAGATTGCCGGGAGAAATATCAATAACCTCAGATATGCTGATGACACCACCCTTATGGCAGAAAGTGAGGAGGAGCTAAAAAGCCTCTTGATGAAAGTGAAGGAGGAGAGCGAAAAAGTTGGCTTAAAGCTCAACATTCAGAAAACGAAGATCATGGCATCCGGTCCCATCACTTCATGGGAAATAGATGGGGAAACAGTGGAAACAGTGTCAGACTTTATTTTTTTGGGCTCCAAAATCACTGCAGATGGTGACTGCAGCCATGAAATTAAAAGACGCTTACTCCTTGGAAGAAAAGTTATGACCAACCTGGATAGTATATTCAAAAGCAGAGACATTACTTTGCCGACTAAGGTCCGCCTAGTCAAGGCTATGGTTTTTCCTGTGGTCCTGTATGGATGTGAGAGTTGGACTGTGAAGAAGGCTGAGTGCCGAAGAATTGATGCTTTTGAACTGTGGTGTTGGAGAAGACTCTTGAGAGTCCCTTGGACTGCAAGGAGATCCAACCAGTCCATTCTGAAGGAGATCAACCCTGGGTGTTCTTTGGAAGGAATGATGCTAAAGCTGAAACTCCAGTACTTTGGCCACCTCATGTGAAGAGTTGACTCATTGGAAAAGACTCTGATGCTGGGAGGGATTGGGGGCAGGAGGAGAAGGGGACGACCGAGGATGAGATGGCTGGATGGCATCACTGACTCGATGGACGTGTCTGAGTGAACTCCGGGAGTTGCTGATGGACAGGGAGGCCTGGCGTGCTGCAGTTCATGGGGTTGCAAAGAGTCAGACACGACTGGGAGACTGAACTGAACTGAACTGAGCCGCATCTTTAAATCTGCTATGATTTAAGTCTACCAGCCATGGAACTGAATCAGGGGATGAGTAAGTAAGAACCAATAACATGGTTTTACAAGGTGGCACCAAGGAAAGTTACAACATAGGATAGAAGCAAGAATTGAAAGTAAGGAAGATAACTGGTTTGGACATGAGTGGCTTGAGAATCCAGCTAGAAGGATCCTTTTAAATAGCTTGTTTGTCTTGGCTCTCATCCATCATTCTATAAACCTGTGTCCTGTTTTCTGGTCCAAGGTTTTCCTGGGAGAAATTATCTGCATATATGTCTATCTAGGCACAGTTTCTCAAGCCTGTGAAAGTGTTAGTTGCTCAGTCGTGTCCGATTCTTTGCAACCCCATGGAAAGCAGCCTGCCAGGCTCCTCTGTCCATGAAATTCTCCAGGCAAGAACACTGGAGTGGGTTGCCATTTTCTTCTTCAGGGATTCTTTCTGACCATGGGTCTCCTGCACTGCAGGCAGATTCTTTACCATCAGAGCCGCTACGGAAATCCATTCTCAAACTTAATCCCTGTGAATGCACCTTCTCCGTTTCAGTATGTTTCTGAAGATTCCAGAGATTCACTGATTTCTTAGTCCTCAATTCCTCTATTTTTGCACACACCATTTTCTTATTCTAAGTTTGGCCATATCCATCTTCCTCCATACTCAGGTTAGTTCCCTCCCTGGCTTTTGTATGTCTTGCTCTAATTTCCTTGTTTTTATGACTCGGTATTTGTTTTTGTACCTGATGACTACCCTTGACTCTTTTCATCTGTGTGGCATTAACGAGAGCAGCTGGTCCTTCTGTTAGCTCCTTGCATTGACATCTCTCTGCTGTCTCACCTACAACTGGATAAAAATAGCAATAGCTTCTGCCAGCTTTAGTTCCAACAAGACTTCAGGTTCTGCCTAGGGACACTATCATGTAATGATGATAAGAGTATAAATAAAGTGTATCAATTTCTCCAGGAAATAGACAGTTTGAAGTAACAATGGGCATTTGACCATCGGATGGAAGAAATAGAATAATTAGTAGGAAAAGTTTGGAGTATATGTATAAATGGGTTATTAAGATACTGTTGATGCACAAAATCTATAATATTATGAAAGGTCTTAAAACAATGGATCCAACATCTGCTGGATTATTGAAAAAGCAAGAGTGTTTCAGAAAAACACTTACCTCTGCTTTATTGACTACATCAAAGCCTTTGATTGTGTGGACAACAACAAACTGGAAAATTCTTAAAGAGATGGGCATACCAGACCACCTGACCTGCCTTTTGAGAAATCTGTATGCAGGTCAAGAAGTTACAGTTAGAACTGGACATGGAAAAACAGACTGGTTCCAAATCAGGAAAGGCATACATCAAGGCTGTATATTGTCACCCTGCTTATTTAACTTATATGAAGAGTACATCTTGTGAAATGATGGACTGGAAAAAGCACAAGCTGGAGTCAAGACTGCAGGGAGAAATGTCAGTAACCTCAGATATGCAGATGAGACCACCTTCATGGCAGAAAACAAGGAAGAACTAAAGAGCCTCTTGAGCAAAGTGAAAGAGGAGAGTGAAAAAACTGACTTAAAACTCAACATTCAGAAAACAAAGATTATGGCATCCGGTCCATCACTTCATGGAAAATAGACGGGGAAACAATGGACATAGTGACAGACTACTTTGGGGGGCTCCAAAATCACTACAGATGGTGAGTGAAGCCATGAAATTAAAAGACACTTGCTCCTTAGAAGAAAAGCTATGACCAACCTAGGCAGCATATTAAAAAGCAGAGACATTCCTTTGCAAACAAAGGTCTGTCTAGTCAAAGGTATGGTTTTTCCAGTAATCATGTATGGATGTGAGAGTTGGACTATAAAGAAAGCTGAATGCCAAAGAATTGATGCTTTTGAACTGTGGTGTTGGAGAAGACTCTTGAGAGTCCCTTGGACTGCAAGGGGATTCAACCAGACCATCCTAGAGGAAATCAGTCCTGAATATTCATTGGAAGGACTGATGCTGAAGCTGAAACTCCAATACTTTGGCCACCTAATGCAAAGAATTGACTCACTGGAAAAAACCCTGATGCTGGGAAAGACTGAAGGCAGCAGGAAAAGGGGATGCCAGAGGATGAGATGGTTGGATGGCACCACTAACTGGATGGAAATGAGTTTGAGTAAGCTCTGGCAATTTATGATGAACAGGGAAGCCTGGCGTGCTGCTGTCCATGGGGTCGCAAAGAGTTGGACACGATTGAGCGAGTGAACTGAATTGAAAGAACCTGCCTGCAATGCAGGAGCCTCAGGAGATGTGCATTCAATCCCTGGGTCAGGAAGATTCCCTGGAGAAGGCAATGGCAACCCACTCCAGTATTCTTCTCTGGAGAATTCCATGGAGAGAGGAGCCTGGTGGGCTACAGTCCATAGGATTGCAAAGAGTCGAACACAACTGAAGCAACTTGGTCAGTTCAGTTCAGTTCAGTTGCTCAGTCGTGTCCGACTCTTTGCGACCCCATGAATCGCAGCACACCAGGCCTCCCTATCCATCACCATCTCCCAGAGTTCACTCAGACTCAAGTCCATCGAGTCCGTGATGCCATCCAGCCANTCATGTATGGATGTGAAAGTTGGACTGTGAAGAAGGCTGAGTGCCGAAGAATTGATGCTTTTGAACTGTGGTGTTGGAGAAGACTCTTGAGAGTTCCTTGGAATGCAAGGAGATCCAACCAGTCCATTCTGAAGGAGATCAACCCTGGGATTAGTTTGGAAGGAATGATGCTAAAGCTGAAACTCCAGTACTTTGGCCACCTCATGCGAAGAGTTGACTCAATGGAAAAGACCCTGATACTGGGAGGGATTGGGGGCAGGAGAAGGGGACGACCGAGGATGAGATGGCTGGATGGCATCACGACTCAATGGATGTGAGTCTGAGTGAACTCCGGGAGATGGTGATGGACAGGGAGGCCTCCCGTGCTGCGATTCATGGGGTGGCAAAGAGTTGACATGACTGAGTGAGTGAACTGAACTGAATGTAGTCTCATTCCTAAATGTTAAAAAAGAATTGTGGTGTGATGATAACTGGGGTGGCTATATATGTGACAGAGCGGAGACTATATGGGAAATGTCTGTATCTCCCTCTCAGTTGTTGTAAACCTAAAACTGCTCTAAAAAATAAAATCTTTTAATATGTGTACATATTCAGAACTATGTGGTAGAAACTCAAGACAAATTTTTGAAAGCATATGAATAGAATAGCTATATAAGTCGAAGATATCTAAAGGTTTTTTTCTGATTGACGGAGTCATGAGCAATTTTATTTTATACATAACTAATAATATGTTATTTTTAATATCTAATATACTTAATAATTATTCTGATTTTCTATAATGAAAATATATTTGTTTTATAGATTGAACTATATACAGTCCTCAAATACAGGAATAAATTGATTAAGATTACAGATTGAGCAAATGTTTTTATCCCTTCTCTACAACATGCAAATGAAATTACAGAAAAGATTATTTTCTTTATGTATGATGATGGAAAAATGGGGAGGAAACACTGCCATTCAGATAATATATGAAATAAACCAGTTTACCACACATCACCTCATGCTCAGGTAATCTAAGCAATCGCCAAACTATTAACTGAAATTAACTTGTCTTTACTCTTTTAAAATAAATATAATCCTAGAGGAAAATTACAGATATGCTAAGGCAAGAAAATTGTGTATAATTTTTTAGCATCCAATATTACACTGTAAACTTAGCAAACAATAAAATAGTTAAGCATCAGAAAATAAACTTCCTTATGAATTAAGTTGCAAAAAATCATTATATGTTTAATTTTTAAAGATTACAGATTGAGCAAATGTTTTTATCCCTTCTCTACAACATGCAAATGAAATTACAGAAAAGATTATTTTCTTTATGTATGATGATGGAAAAATGGGGAGGAAACACTGCCATTCAGATAATATATGAAATAAACCAGTTTACCACACATCACCTCATGCTCAGGTAATCTAAGCAACCGCCAAACTATTAACTGAAATTAACTTGTCTTTACTCTTTTAAAATAAATATAATCCTAGAGGAAAATTACAGATATGCTAAGGCAAGAAAATTGTGTATAATTTTTTAGCATCCAATATTACACTGTAAACTTAGCAAACAATAAAATAGTTAAGCATCAGAAAATAAACTTCCTTATGAATTAAGTTGCAAAAAATCATTATATGTTTAATTTTTAAAGCATACCAAATGTTTTCCAGAATAGAAACTTTTTAGTATAGTTTTTTCAAAAAATTAACTTTTAGTGTAGTATTTTTATTTTTTGTTTTTATTTGTCAATTGATTAAATCCTCATTTGGAATAAGGACAGGTTTCCTGGTAATTAGCAAAACTCAGTGGAGACTGAAAAAAGATAGAATCTTTTATTGCTATCATACATGAACTGCTTTCATTATAGCAATCTGATGAAAAAAGAAGTTATTCTTCATTACCCAATGACCCTTCATATCTATCAACAGGTCAAAGACAAAGCAAGGTTTCAGTTTTCATCATAAATAATTTGGGAAGAGAGAGAGAGAGAGGCAAGCAATAATATAGAAGACATAAGTCTACTGCTTAAAAAAAGCTTCCTGTCTTCTCATGCAACCTTGGAAGACAAGCTTCAATTTCCTCAATTGTTTAATGGGGTAAATGACTTCCTTGCTGGATTGTTTTGATTACATTTAATAAAATGTATTGTGTGTCAGGCCTGGGATAGGCACTCAATATTAGTCTCCTTCTTTTTCTAATTTCTGATATCAAATTGAATAAAAGCAATTTTTTATTTTCAAAAGATCATAAATCCATCTTTCTAAGTTTGTACAGCTAACTATGATTCAGTAAGCACTGCAACATATTCCTGGAATTTCAACACTGAACATCATTTTTTGGACAGATTTATAACTTAGTAAACGATTCTTTAATCATAATGTAGCTTATACCATTAAGTATGCTTAAGGTAGTACAGATTCTAGCGTGCTCTTCGGGAGTTTTAATGTCATACCAAAGACTATAACATTCCCTATCACTCAGGGAAGTAAACAGGTATTTTTCCAAGAGGTAAAGGAAACAAACTGCACAAAAAGATGTAATTTTACCAACCTTTTAGTCTAGTCCTCAGGTATCTTAATCTTTGCTGTCTGTGGGGCATTATAAAAGACATAAAATAAGGAATATTTCATTCAAGGCCATGTGATCATAATAAAACTTCTTACCTAACAAATATATATATAAATAGACATACTCAATATAACCAAGTAAATGTGGGTTTCCAATAATAAAACGATAAATCTACATTATTTAAATATCCACATTTATCCTGGCACTGAAACTGCACAAACTCTATCAGTTCTTGCAAACGTAGGCATCAGTATATATTTAATTCTACTCTTAGTACTTTAGCTTTTTATTTTAGTCCGTAACAAGCAGGAATAGTTCTAAGATGGAGAATATGGAAGGAGATGCTGTTTTTGGTAGCCTGTGTGTTCCATTTTTATCTGCATTTCTGTTCTATTCTGTTTATTATATTTTCTCCTTTTTCCTATCCTTTTCCCTTCTCATAATCCATCACCCATTATCCACTCTTCCTTTAAGATACATTTTATTACCCACCTCTTAGTCAAACTAACTACACAAAAATGATATTATATCTTGCAACTCAAGACTGTTGTCTTCAGACCAGCAGTTTATTAGACATGCTAAAATCCCATGGACGGAGGAGGCTGGTAGGCTGCAGTCCATGGGGTCGCTAAGAGTCAGACACGACTGAGCGACTTCACTTTCACTTTTCACTTTCACGTACTGGAGAAGGAAATGGCAACCCACTCCAGTGTTCTTGCCTGGAGAATCCCAGGGACGAGGGAGCCTGGTGGGCTGCCGTCTCTGGGGTCGCACAGAGTCAGACACGACTGAAGCGACTTAGCAGTAGCAGCAGCAGCCACCACCCTAGAGCTACTGAATCATAATCTGCATTTTAAAAGGATCCCAAATGATTTGAATGCACACTGAAGTTTGAGAAATGATGTACATTAACAATTCGTACCTTGGTGTGATACTGTTCCATAACATTAACTAAGCATGAGCCACTAACTGAAATCATATCATGTATTTATTTTTTTATAGCAGTAGCAGCAGCAGCCACCACCCTAGAGCTACTGAATCATAATCTGCATTTTAAAAGGATCCCAAATGATTTGAATGCACACTGAAGTTTGAGAAATGATGTACATTAACAATTCGTACCTTGGTGTGATACTGTTCCATAACATTAACTAAGCATGAGCCACTAACTGAAATCATATCATGTATTTATTTTTTTCCCTTGTTTCTTGTCCATCCATCTAGAATGCAACTGTTTAAGGTCAAGTAATTAGTCCTTTTTACCCCTTTCTATCTCTGGTACATACAATAGGGCCAGCTCAGTCATATCCTACTCTTTGTGATCCCAAGGACTATACAGTCCATGGAATTCTCCAGGCCAGAATACTGGAGTGGGTAGCCTTTCCCTTCTCCAGGAGATCTTCCCAATCCAGGGATCAAACCCAGGTCTCCAACACTGCAGGTGTATTCTTTACCAGCTGAGCCAAACTGGAAGCTCCCTTTAACACAGCAGATGCTCAATATTTATATGAGTAGACATAGTGATAAGATGTTGTGTATTCATATGCATAGCAGATGTAAATATTTGTTGCTTGATTTATGATTAAATAAATCCATGCCTGGTTTTTCATTTGGGGAATGAGTGGAGTTGTAGCTTGTATCTGAAGAAGAGTACTTTGTTCTATCTACTACACGCTTTGCCTGGCTGTTTCAAGGAAGTGAAGTCGCTCAGTTGGGTCTGACTCTTTGTGACCCCATGGACTGTAGCCTACCGGGATCCTCCATCCATGGGATTTTCCAGGCAAGAGTACTGGAGTGGCTTAAGGAAGTACATCTGTATTTCAATCAGTATAACCCTAAAGGTGGGAACAAGACAAAATTAGAGAAAATCACCAAAGCTTAGAAAGCACTAAACTTGCCTCTGCTCTCCTACACATTTTCATTGTTTATACTTTTTCTGAGAGTTGCTAAGGTAATATTAGCATAACCTATTCTATCGACGGGCTTCCCAGTTGGCTCAGTGTTAAAGAATCTGCTTGCCAAACAGGAGACCAGGGTGTAATTCCCGGGTCAGGAAGATCCCCTGGAGAAGGAAATGGCAACCCACTGCAGTAGTCTTGCCTGGGATATCCCAAGGACAGCGAAGCCTAGCGGGGTACACAGTCCATGGGGTCAAAAAGAGTTGGACATAACTTTGTAACTACAACAACCACAGCAATGCTATCGACTGTTATTTCCTGCAACTGGATAAATGAAACACTTAGATGAAAGAATTAAAATGCCAGTTAATGAAACAAACCCTAATTACATCCTCTCTGAAGAAGTTTAACACATATCAATGATAATCCCTTTCAGCGGAGTATCCAGAATGAAATAAAGTCCAGATTTATTGAATAAGATTGCAAACAAAAACTGACCATCAGACTTTTGATTATTGCCTTTAATGAATAACACTGTAAAGTATTGACTCTATTCTGGTTGCTGTATTTTTAAAGTCTAGGTTACAAGAAAACTTTGTGTATAAATTTATCATTGCAGGTTTAGATGCTAAATAATACAAGGGATTTACAATTCATGAGTAGGGAAATGACTTTTTGTGGTCTTAGAAAATATTACACTGAAATACCTAGTACATGATAATGTACACTTAACCCAGATAAATTCAGCAATTTACCAGTTTCTTTCTGTTAGTCTTTTCTTAGAATTATGTAAAAGAAAAAACAGATTAATCTGAATATAAATTTATTAAATATATGGCTCGAGAAGCATTCCAAATGAATGAGATAATTTTTGTTATGATGTTCACTGAATATAAAAGCATATAGATGTCCATGTGTGCAGATATATGCACATATTTATGTATCATCAGTTTAGTTCAGTTCAGTTGCTCAGTCGTGTCTGACTCTTTGTGAACCAATGAACCACAGCACGCCAGGCCTTCCTGTCCATCATAAACTCCCAGAGTCCACCCAAACCCATGTTCATCGAGTTGATGATGCCATCTAACCATTGCATCCTCTGTCGTCCCCTTCTCCTCCTGCCCTCTATCTTTCCCAGTATCAGAGTCTTTTCCACTGAGTTAGCTCTCGCATCAGGTGGCCAAAGTATTGTAGTTTCAGCTTCAACATCATTCCTGCCAATGAACACCCAGGACTGATCTCCTTTAGGATGGACTGGTTGGGTTTCCTTGCAGTCCAAGGGACTCTCAAGAGTCTTCTCCAACATCACAGTTCAAAAGCATCAATTCTTTGGTGCTCAGCTTTCTTTATAGTCCAACTCTCACATCCATACATGACCACTGGAAAAACCATAGCCTTGACTAGACGGACCTTTGTTGGCAAAGTAATGTCTCTGCATTTGAATATGCTGTCTAGGTTGGTCATAACTTTTCTTCCAAGGAGTAAGCGTCTTTTAATTTCATGGCTGCAATCACCATCTACAGTGATTTTGGAGCCCAGAAAAATAAAGTCTGACGCTGTTCCCACTATTTCCCCATCTATCTGCCATGAAGTGATGGACTGGATGCCATGATCTTAGTTTTCTGAATGTGGAGCTTTAAGCCAATTTTACTCTTCTCTTTCACTTTCATCAAGAGGCTCTTTAGTTCCTCTTCACTTTCTGCCATAAGGGTGGTGTCATCTGCATATCTGAGGTTATTGATATTTCTCCCAACAATCTTGATTCCAGCTTGTGCTTCCTCCAGCCCAGGTTTCTCATGATGTACTCTGCATATAAGTTAAATAAGCAGGGTGACAATATACAGCCTTGACATACTCCTTTACATATACATAAATAATACAGATCTATAAGTATACTGCCATATATGTGTATGTACATATATATAATAGAGCAAGAAAAAAAATTACTGTTATTTTAACAGTGATTATTTTTGAGAGGCAGGAGTAAAAGTTACTTTCAAAATTTTCTTCTTCATCCTTTATAATATGGGCTTCCCAGGTGGCTCAGGGGTAAAGAATCCGCCTGCCAATGCAGGAGACACAAGGGATGCGTGTTTGATTCCTGGGTCAGGAAGATTCCCTGGAGTAGGAAATAGCAGTGCAGCCCAATATCCTTGCCTGGGAAGTTTCATGGACAGAGAAGCCTGGTGGGCTAGTCTGTGGGACAGCAGGGTCAGACACAACTGTGTGACTGACAAAACATTCCGAACAACACAAATACTACTTTTCCAAAGATCAGACAAAAAGGACTATCAGCAAAAATCGTTCATCATTTTCACTAGGTGAGAAGATAGCAGCAATTCTATTTTTCATAATCAAATTTATGTGTTTTTACATAAGTAGTAAATATTCATTATGTGTAATTTTTGGCCTTTTATACAGTTCATGAGGTTCTCATGGCAGGTATACTGGGGTGGTTTGCCATTCCCCCCTTCAGTGGTTCGGGGTTTTGTCAGAACTCTCTGCTTTGACCTGGCAGTCTTGGGTGGCCCTGCATGGCATGGCTCACAGCTTCAATGAGTTACGCAAGCCCCTTTGCCATGACAAGGCAGTGATCCTAAGGCCTTTGACTGTGTGGATCATGACAAGCTGTGGAAAGCTCTTACAGAGATGGAAATACCAGACCATCCTACCTGTCTCCTGAGAAACTTATATGCAGGTCAAGAAGCAACAGTGAGAACCCTGTATGGAACAACTGATTGGCTCAAGATAGAGAAAGGAGTAGGACAGGGCTGTCCACTGTCACCCTGTTTGTTTAAGCTATATACTCCGCACATCATGAGAAGTGTCAGGCTGCATGAGTTACAAGCTGGAATCAAGATAGGCGAGAGAAACATCAACAACCTCAGATATGTGGATGATACCACTCTAATGGCCGAAAATGAAGAGGAACTTGATGAGGGTGACGGAGAGTGAAAAAGCCAGCTTATGACTTTAATCATAAATAACTATGTAAAAATATTAAAAAATCTAAGATCATGGCATCCAGCACCAGTACTGCATGGCAAATAGAAGGGAAGAGGTGGAAGTTAGTGACAGATTTCTTCTTCCTGGGCTCCAAAATCACTGCGGACGGTGATTGCAGCCATGAAATCAGACTGCTTACTGGCAGGAAAGCAATGACAAACCTAGACAGTGAGCTGAAAACCAGAGACATTACTCTGCAGACACAAGTCCATATAGTCAAGGCTATGATCTTCCTAGTGGTCATGTACAGTTCTGAGAGCTGGACCGTAAAGAAGGCAGAACGTCCAGGAACTGATGCCTTCCAACTGTGGTGCTGGAGAAGATTCCTGAAAGTCCCTTGGACAGCAAAGAGATTAAACCAGTCAGTCTTGAGGGAGATCAACCCTGAATATTCACTGGAAAGACTGAAGCTCCAGTATTTTGGTCATGTGATGCAAACAGCTGACTCATTGGAAAAGTCCCTGATGCTGGGAAAGATTGAAGTCAGCAGGAGAAGAGGGCATCAGAGGATGAGATGGCTGGAAAGCATCACCAATGCAACAGAACATGAACTTGAGCAATCTCCAGGAGATGGTGAGGGACAGGGAGGCCTGGCATGCTGCAGTCCATTGGGTTGCAGAGTCAGACACCACTGAGTGAGTGAACAGCAACAATGTATGATTTAGAAAACACAAAGAAAAAGAAGAAAATAAAATCCCCTATAATATTATTTCCTAGAGATAACCCTCCCTAACTTTTGATACATATACCTTACAGTCTTTTTTTTTTAAGAATACAAATGCATATTTTTGAAAAACTAAAATGGGACTGTCTTTTTTTTTTTGTCTTTTATCTTATTTATTTATTTATTTATTTATTTTGTATTTATTTATTTTTTTACACGATCTCCCAAACATGAACCCCCCTCCCACCCCACATCATCCCTCCAGATCATCCGCATACACCAGCCCCAAGCGTCCTGCATCCTGCACTGAACATACGTATTTATACTATTAAGTGAAATAATAACCCTTTATATGCTAACAGCTCTTTGCAATCAAAATTTTCACATACACTGCATTTTATTTTGAATACACACTTAAAATTATAATCCCTTTTCAATGCTGGAATACTGAATTTCTGCCAACTATTTAAAACTATTTGTATATAGTTTTAAAGTTCTGTGAGCCAGAAGCTATTTTTCTACCATAAGTTGTTCAGCCAAACAGAATATTTTATTCCTCTTCTAATGTTTCAAAGCTGTGAAGAAAAGTGTTTATTCGCTAATTTAGCAACTGTGTTTGACTTTGCCATGCTATGGACCATAGCCTGCCAGGCTCCTCTGTCCTTGGTCCCAAGCAAAAATATTGAAGTGGCTTGCCATTTCCTTCTCCAGGGTATCTTCTCAACCCACGGATAGAACCAATGACTCCTGCACTGGCAGGCAGGTTCTTTACCACTAAGCCATATTACTTCTTATCAAACGGGGTTAAAAAAAATTAAGTGAAGATACAGTTAACCCAGGAATAACGTAAGAAAGCCCTAAGTAGTAAATTTAGTAGCAAATTCTTAAATTTTGCAAAATATATGATGAGACTCTTCTGGTCCTTGAAATCTCAATATTGTTTAGAAAATTATTAGGATTTGTTTTCCTTCTAAGAAGCGTTCATAATTTAATCAGGGAGACATTGCTTTTTTAGCTTCTTTACCTAGCTAGGAACACTAACACCAATACCACACGCTGGTTGTTAGGTAAAGCCCACTGAGGACCAGGCACGCAGGCTGGCCTTCTCAGGAGAAGGCTTTAAATGTAAAATGATGAAGAGGAGGAGGACAGAATACTCTAGTCACTGGAAACAAGGCTCAATCAGTCTTTTCTTCGAGATTGAAGAATTAATTATCTTGTTTGTTGTTGAACACATGATATTTTAATTGGAAATTCTTGAAGGAAATGAGATTAGAGGAAGTAGACCAAGAGTGAAAAAGGGACAACCTCTCTTTGTGAGGAATCTGTCTATTACGGTCTTCCCTTTGAGACTCAGGGAACCATCCATATTAATGTTAATTTTAATGTTTCTATTTTTGGTGTTGTACAGCTGGGCTTCCCTGCTGCCTCAGCAGTAAAGAATCTGCCTGTGGTGCGGGAGACTTAGGTTCGATCCCTGGGTTGAGAAGATCCCTTGGAGCAGGGAATGGCTGCCCACTCCAATATTCTTGCTTGGAGAATCCCATGGACTGAGGAATCTGGGAGGCGACAGTCCATGGGGTTGCAAAGAGTCAGACATGGCTGAGCAACTAACACTTTCACTTTTTTTCACATATTACAGGGTATTTATACATAGCAAAAGATCCTAGTGTTTCAAGAGAATACAGAGTGATAGATACAGAGAAGCAAGAACAAGGCAAATATGGCTAATTTGATCTTCACAATGGCTCAGCAGCCAACAGAGTCACCAGACTTGGTAAATGACTCAATGGCTAAAAGGAAAGAAGGGAAGATACTAGTAGGACAAGAACAGGATCCTTCTGGAATGCCTAATGCAAGATCACTGCCCTTGGAAAGAAGAAGAAAAAGAGACTGCACATATGAATTAACTAAATTTAAATAGCAAAAGAATAGCTTTTTTGAGCTCTCATGAATGAATAATTTAAGTAAATAATAAAAGCATTAGAAATTAATATAAGATTATTAATATTCCTTTCACTTCGAATCCCACGCCCTTGGCCCTGGACTTGAGTTTCTGTTCAATCTTCAGTGAGTGACTACATTATTCTAGCAAGTGGATAGAGTCCCCATCTTTCCCCTCCCAATGTAGCAAAGTCAACCACAAGTTACCCTCAGGAACCTGGGAAGTTTTTAGTGATGATGTCTTCCAGTTTACCAAATGAAAAGGGATGCTATAATGCTACAAGTTCATTGACTAAAAGGAAAAGAATTACAAACAGAGATCTGTTCTAGAATGATTACCTATGATTTTATTAGCAAACTTCTTCGAGAGTATTAATAACAGCTAAAAACTACTGAACAGTTACTATGTGCTAAGTACTGTTGTTGGTGTTTTGCATACATTAATACACAATGTATTGAAATGTCTACAACTCTATGAAGTAGGTGTTAATGTTAACCTCATTTCATAGATTAATTCACTGATTCTTTTATGTACCAGGTGATCTACAAAGAGCTGAGGTGAATCTTTATTCCCAGGACTTGCAAGTTAAGGAGGTGGAGGCAAAAAAAAAAAAAAAAAAACAGGTGTAAAATATGGAGTGCAGCAGATGTTAGGAAGAAAATGAAAGCCAGAAAGGCTGATGGGGAGTTCCAGGAGATAGGGAGGGAGGTGATGTTTCAAATGAGGAAAACAGGCTATGAGCAAGAAATAGCTTTTTTTCCCCAGTACAAAATAATTTATTTAAGCACTTCAGCCTTCTATATACAAGCGCACATACTCCTGACTACCCTAACTAGGGGACCCTTTTCTTCTCCCTTGCCTTGCAAACCTCTTCTATCAGATCTTTAAGATACTGGATCTCCTTGGCCAAGGAACCCGCCTTCTCTCTCAGAGCCTCATTCTTCTTTCCTAGCTCTTTACATTCCCCAGTCAGGGCCTCCTGCTCTGCCCTCTTCTGGCGGTACCTAGTGGCTGCTGTCTTGTGCTGCTCCATTTTCTTCAGGTTCTTGTCTAGCTTCTCACCCTTTACTTTTGCTGCTACCATCTTCTCTCCAGGAGGGTCGTAGGGTTTGGGGCAGGAAGAGCCACTGAGGGCACCTGGAGATAGCAGGCCCTTATTTGGAGAGCCCTTGGAGGTGGAGGGGCTATGCTGGAGAGAGCCCAGAGAGGAGTCGGGGCTCATACAGACGCCACTGTCGTTATCTGAGGGGGCATCCTCCTCCTATGCACGGAGGGATCACAGTAATGTGAGTGGTGGAGTCTGCTTGCTGTCTCCTTCAGAGAGGACACTTCCAAGGTGACAGAGCTAGTCACTGCTGAAGACAGGGCTTCCCAGGAAGCTAAGTGGTAAAGACTCTGCCTGCCAATGCAGGAGATACAGGAAATGCAGGCTCAATCCCCGGGTCCAGAATATCCCCTGGAGGAGGAAGTGGCAACCCACTCCAGTATTCCTGCCTGGGAAATCCCATGGACAGAGGAAGGAGTCTGGTGGGTTACAGTTCAAGGGGTCAAAATGAGCCGGACATGGATGAACACACAGAGAGCAAAGGGGAATAGCTAATCAGACTTCAGGGACCCATAATCTCGATGCAGTATCCCACCCAAAGTTAAATCCCTGCATATGAGAGTCCATTAATCATGAGAATAAGCTTATAGAATCAAAGACACACAATTTTCAAAGTTGTTAAAAACAACATATGGCCCAAAACTCCAGTGACAATGAGTAAGGCATTAATTCCTATGCTAGCATAAGATTACACTCCATTTGACATTAAATTGATGTTCTAGTTAGAATCCTTAATTTACAAAGAAAGGGCAATTTACGTGTGAGAGTATATGTTTACCAGTCTAGCTGCTCACTGAATTATCTCACAAGAATGTTTTATATTAGAAAGAATTCCCAGGGGTGGTTTGTGCGTTGTTAGACTGGCTCTCACTGCCAGAGAAAATGACTCTTTTCATAGTGTGCCAAACATGTGGAATCGTTATCAGTAGGTGATGATGATTCTTCTCAGTCCAAATTAGATTTGAAGGAGCAGATACAGTTATGACATTTTTCCTTCAAGTATCTGAAAATTCCTTACAGTCATCTAGAGTAGAACATGAACCTGGACAGCAGACTGTCCTTGGTAATTTTTTTTAATGTCCACCAGGATTTTATGCACTTTAAATAGTAATTAACATTTGAAACTGATATCCAAGACTATTTCCACAAAATACCAGGGACTCTGTACCTCAGGATTCTATTTTAATTTCCAAATTAAATAAAGTATAAATAATTTTAGTATGTGTTATAGGTTTTGGTTTTCTATTTTCATGTGACTAGACAAAATAACTTTGAAATTGCTTGCTTTCACATAAAAGCAACCTTTAAAGGATACTTTCATTCTCTCAGAAATAGTGTATATAAGCATCATCTTTTTTAACTTGAATAAAAATAGTAGAAGCTGAGTCTATACACCTCTGTACACTTTTAAGGAAGCAATAAGTTTTGGGGTTTTTTTCCCCTTTTATTCAGTGAGATATACTAATAAGAAAGATGACTGCATTTAAGTCTAGGATGGTTTCTCCTAGGGCTCATTTTATTGATAGATAAGATCCTAAAAGAAGCTTTTCAGGTAGGGATAAAACAAGAGGTAACATGTATTGAGTTCAGATTAAGTCTCAAATACCTTAGGTAGAGATTTTTGTAACGTGGGAGACACTGATTTGATCCCTGGTCAGGAAGATCCCCTGGAGGAGGAAATGGCAACCCACTCCAGGCTTCTTGCCTGAAGAACTCCATGGACAGAGGATCCTGGCGGGCTAGAGTCCATAGGATCACAAAGAGCTGGACACAACTAAGCAACTAACACTTTTCACTTTTTTTTTAAACCCTAGGTAGAGATTTTTACACATAAACGCATTTAATACTCACAATTGTCCTAAAATACATAGTATTATTTTCTCACTTCACTGATAAAGAAACGGAGTTTTGAAAAAGTTAAACTGCCATAGTTCACAGAGCTGAACTCCAATCCAGGAGTATCCAACTCCAAACCTTTTGCTTATGACCACAGAGGTATAGTCTGGCTTGTCCACATACGTCATGCTGGTCCCCAGTTTCACACAAAAAATGCTCTAGCAAGTTGGCTCATTGGTAGGCCTGCTTCTGTTAGGAGTGAAGAAGAACCTAATGAGTACTTCATTTGATTCATTTGTGAGGATGCTCTAACTCCCACTGTAGCCATTCCAATCTCCCAGTCCCTGAACATAACGATCATTTTTCAAATGCATTCATGTATGCGCTTTTCCTTTGCCTGCTGTGCCTAGTCTCATTTATCCTCCTAATTAATTTTCAACACTCCTATCAATGGTTGCTCCTGGTAGAAAACTTTTTCCAAATTATCCATGATCACGGCTCTGTACTATAAACTTCATTCAGTTCAATTCAGTTCAGTCGCTCAGTCATGTCCGACTCATTGTGACCCCATGAATCGCAGCACACCAGGCCTCCCTGTCCATCACCAACTCCCAGAGTTCACTCAGACTCACGTCCATCGAGTCAGTGATGCCATCCAGCCATCTCATCCTCTGTCGTCCCCTTCTCCTCCTGCCTCCAATCCCTCCCAGCATCAGTCTTTTCCAATGAGTCAGCTCTTCACATGAGGTGTCCAAAGTACTGGAGTTTCAGCTTTAGCATCATACTTCATTAGAAAGTGTCAAATACAGGAATTCCCTAGGAGTCCAGTGATTAGGACTCATATGTTTTCACTGCTGAGAGCTCGAGTTCAATCCCTGGTCAGGCAACTAAGGACCCACAAGCTGTGTGGTGTGGTCAGAAAAAAAGAAAAAGAGAAGTGTCACACGGATCACATTATTTACATATTATTTGCTTTCCTTTCTCTTTCATTAGTGAGCTCTTGATAGCAGAAGCTGGGTGATCTTTGTTTCTACCTCAACTCTAAGTATCTACCAAAACCCTGCCACACAGTAGAAGTTCAATAAATGTCAGTTGGCTAAAACTATTATTTAGTGGAAACTGAGCCAAGTCAAAGGAAAAAAAAAAATGCATTCCAAATAAGGCAATTGTGCCTTACAACCAATACACATAATTCAAAGAAGATTATTCAAAGTTGAATAATGAGGAAAAATAAATTACACAGATATGGCACTGACTTGCATGGGAATTAGGGAAACAGACAAAGAGTATATTAATTTAGGGGGTTATGGAAAAAGCACTCCTAATATCTAAATGTTTCAGGATTGTAGAGAAAAAAAATTACTAATATCTAAATGTTAACAATAAAGGGAAAACTGGTAAAATGCTTAATTCTTATGTTTTAATTAATAGCATGATAATATATCCTTGAGATCAAAAGGCTAATGTGAAAAGTGTGTCTACATTGATGAAGATCAGAATAATCTGTTTATGACTAAAATACTGTTGAAGAAGAACACTCTGGGTATCATTTTATGTTAATCAAAATTAATATCATAGAGTATTTGTCATGAAAAGTACAAAATAGAGAAGTAATAATGACAAGGAAACATGAAAACAAAACTCATAATAATGAAATGAGACCAATAAAAATGATATGCATTGGCAAGATGATACACAGGAAAAGTAGATAATTTTCTTGGCTGCAATTTTGAAATATGATGCCAAAAATGAAAATGTTTCAAGTGGAATATTCAGAAACTTATCTACTTTAAAAGTTTTTAAGTACTGCTATACTATTCCAGATGGCAAAACTTTCTGAAGTTCATTTAGCATAAGAAAGTTACTGAATTCAAAAGACTATACAATATTGTCCTCAAATAAAATATATTGCAAGTTTGTTCATGTAAATTAAGTCATAGGTCCTAAGACGTAAAATACGTTCACATGTGACCCTTCTATTAAATATAGAATGTGGAATTGTTTTATGAAAGCTTAAAATCTTCCCACAATTGAAACTATAGGTGATAGATAAAAGGATTCTGCCTGTGACAGTATTTCCTCAGCAAAGCAAAGCTCACTCCAATTATTGCCACCTCAGGTTTTAACAACACTCTGATTAGACTTAAGAGTATCTGTACATCTAAGAAGGTAAAAATGAGCTGGTACTCCCAAAGAACACTAAAAATAATTTTTACACATCAAACAAAAATCTGTTTGGTAGTTTTTTATTTTAAATTGGGTGCTAGATGTATCTGATTCACATTCCAGCTCTGTCATTTCCTAGTTGCCTACCCTCCCATGCTTGTATTTTTACTTAAAAATCACAATGGCACTAAGTATCCAGACTTTTTGTGTGAATTAAATAAAAATGTGCATAACGTTCTTATAACAGTGCTTGGCACATAGAAATCTGTAACTCACAGAAATTCATTAAATATTAGACAATAAGTATTTTTAAAATGTGAGGTATAAAAGAATGGATCAGTCAAGAACAAATAATGGAAGTGAAGTTATATGCTTCCTCATGCAAGCACAAGCACCATGGGAGAACTGGAATTCAAAGCGAGGAGCCAGCATCTGGACTCAGTGTGGATTTTTCCCAGACTCCTGCCCACATGGATACTATGAGTCCTGCATAAACAATTTAATGTCTCAAAGTCTCATCTGTCAAATGACAATGTTGGACAAGATATTATTTGACACCACTTTTAACTCTAGAACTCTAGAACGCATCTATGATTTCTTTAGAAAAAGAGGGTTTTTAAAATAATCCTTTATAGGAAATAAAATTCTCATCATATATTTATATCCCCATCATATACTTAAATTTCCATCATATATTTATATCTTCTTTCATTTTCTAATAGCTCATCTGTTTATGGCTTATATTTGCTTCCCCCTACATCAATATTTTGTGCAATTGTATGTAATAAGATTATCATTACCATTTAAATCTATGCTTCCATACATTAATATTTCATTTGTTTTGAGGTATTTGTTCCATATTAGAATTTTTCATTACAGTATGACATTGATTTTGGTGAGATTTTCATTTTTCCTTGGAACATTTAACATAACATTCCAGACCCAAATGCAAAATTTGACATTCTGGTCTTTTTCTCTACCATAAACCGTGATTTTGTTTTAAACTGATTCTACATACATGTTTGGAAGTACTCTCTCAACAATTAAGCACCTTGTAGTCTACATTATAAGAATTTATCTTTGGAATGAAACTGTCAAAATGTTCACAGTCATTGCCTCAAGGTATTGTCATTCTGAGTGACCTTTATTTCTGGCTTTTTTAGTATTTTCTGTACAATTCAGAATTTTTATAATGATCATATCTTATTTTCATAATTAGAGAAAAATTTAGATTTTTAAAATATATTTCTTTGGATTTTAAAATTCTTATCCATAATTCAAAGATGGTTTCATATATTTAAGATCACATAAACTATAAAATTAAATATCTGAAATTAAATAATATCTTTCCTAATAAAGAAAGTAGAAAAAAACACCAATTGTAAGCTCTTTCTAAATTCTAAACATTTTTGAAAGACTAACAATTAAAAATTAGATATAAATCATATTTTCTCATTTTTTAAAAGAATTTCAATGAGTTGTAAAGAACTTGGCCAGGTGAATAAGAAAATTATTTGTGTAAGGTTCTAATCATTGTGACTAATGGAATAATGATTGAGAAAATCCACTGTGCTTAAGAAGTTTCAGACTAGAGACAGGAATGATAGAGCATTTATTAGAGTGTTGGGAGGCATTTTAGTAGAGTTTAAAATTCATGTTCTCAATTAACAAATTACCATAATGTTAGTCAAAGAGAATTCCTGTTGAGGTACTTGAATAAAAGGAAAAATTGAATAAAAGCTAAGCTTCTTCATATGGGAAACTATTAAAGAGATTAATAAGCATTATTTATATCCATTTTCTAGCACTATAATACTATTAAGATTAAAAACAAAATGCAGATACAGGATGAATTTAAGAGTAAGAACTGTGCCGATTTCCACTTGTTCCCAACATTCCTATTACAATTCAAAAGAAACACATAATTGCCTAGTAAGTAGTACAACCATAAAAATTTAATGGATAAATATAGTTCTTGGGAACAAATGTAATTCCAACTTTGCTATTATGCAATTTGTAAATGGGAATTAAAAACAATAAACTCTTCCAATATACAGGAATATTAAGACATTAGTAAAAAGTAATTTGAAATGTCTCATGCAAAGTTAAAGTGAAAATTATAAATCCTAAATATATGAGTGTAAGTGAACCCCTATTTGGTGGTAACATAAAATGTCTGACTTTTAAAATCTTTACTTATTTCTCAATATAAACTGTCTATTGTGTTTCTCAGTGAAGAATTAAAAATTAAAATATAAGGGCCTCTTGTCCTATTTCCTAAGTGAAATATAAACATATGGTAAATCAGTGTTAAAGGCACAACTTTGTATCAAGCTGTTTGTTGATCTGATATGATCTTATGTTTTATTATCTTCCAGAATAAACCTCAGTGTGAATGAGAAAATGTCACTGATGTTAAGAAAATAAAGTTTAAATTCTCTGTCTAGAAAAATAATTATTGCAACTAGTAAATGGTTGGTTACCAGCTAGAGGAAGGGATGTTTAAGTCAAACACAACTCGTATGTAATATTCACATACCTGAACTCACATTTATAATTCAGGCTTTGTGAGTAGTGTTCTTTTTAAACAATCCATCATTTTAATTGGAATTCTGAAGTTATAATGAACTATTAGCTTCTTGGAGAAAGCATGAAAGCAGATATCCAATCTCTGAATCTAAAGGTTGTCAGCTAATAAGTTTTCCAACTTTAATACATTCTAGAACTACAAAAACAGTTCTATTGGCCTTTGTCCTGAACATACTGCTATCATTATACATTTACTGTTAGAATTAATTATTGTCTAAATTGGAGGACAAGCAACTGTAGGTGTTTTAAACTATGCTACTAATTTTTTTAAAGTTACCTAATATATGATTTTGAGCAGCCTTGTCAGCTACTCTAAGGCATTCTGACTTTATTCTGTAGGTAATGTAGAGCCCCACAATCAAGTGTGAATTCTAGAAAGACTGAGGAGATAGGCTACCAGCAGCAGATGTAAAAGAGAAGACGATAATCCAGGCTGATGGGAATGGGCAGTGGGAAAGCAGAGACATTTCTAAGGCAGAGAAGTTCACTGAATGGGGAGACATAGAGGGCTGTGTGATAGCCCTGAGGTGCTAGGGGGAGTAGTTATGCTTTTAAATAAGATCTGAATGTGTAACATATATAAACAATGTGAAGTCTAGGGGGAAGTGCAGACTAGAACAGTGATTCAAAGGGTCTATGAGGTCAAAGCAATTTTCATAATAATACTAAAATGTAGCTTGTCTATGTTGGGGCAAAAGTATGGATAGTAAGACAAATATTGCCTAAGCATGAAAAATAAAGGCAGTGGCACCAAATGGTGTGATTAACCACCATGCACTTGTGCTTAAAATAAATGTTAATTTCATATAAGAAAAAAACACACAATAAGATAACCACTACACAACCATCAGAATGGCTGAAATTGAAAGACTGACAGCACCGCTTGTGAGAATGTAAAATGACATAACCACTTTGGAAAATAGTAGTGTGGTTTGTGCCACAATGATTAATGACTTGCAGCATCTTTTTATGTGTTTGCTTACAATCCAGATATCTCTTTTGGTCAAATACCTACTTAAATCTTTTGCCCAGTTTTTTTCATTGGGTTGTTTTCTTATTATTGTGTTTTGAGAGTTCTCCATATATTCCAGATACGTCTTTTATGATTGATTTGTCTACTGATTACATGTAAAGTTTCTCTGCTTTCTGGAAAGCTGGAGAAATTTTGTTTGCTGTTGGACATTACAGTCTTTATCATGGGTGCTATATCCCTACAAATATACTTGTACTTTGTTCTAGGATGCAGTTACATTACTTGATAACAATTTAATATTTCAAGATCTGCTTTTAAATTTTGTTACGCATGACCAAAGCTGTATTTCATTTCGGGCTGATTTTGCCCTCACTGGCCAGGTGATACTTTGTTAAGTATCCTCCCAGAGGTTTCTTGACCTATAAGGTTTTTTCCACTCTTGGAGGTGGATACAGAAGCTATTTCCATGTCTGAGTAAACTGAGAGGTTCCTCTGCTCCCTCAGGATGGTTCTTTCTTTGGTTTTGAGTAATGTCCTTGCTGGCATGTTGTGTTTGGTATTCAGCTGAAGACGAACAATACTCTGCAGTTCTCCATAGCTCCTCTCTGTGCAGCTCTCTCTGCTTCAGCACTGTGCCTGGCAAACTCATGATGCCTCGGCCTCTGGTACTTCCATCTCCATCTCCTGAACTCTGGGTAACCAATGACTCCACCTGGGTCACCCTTTCCCCTCTGGGGTCATAGAAACTCTCTCCAGGTAGTAAGCTGGGAAAATTATAGGACTAACCTTACTGTCTCCCCTCTCAGTGCTGATATTCCTGAATGGCCTCATGTGCAGTATCTGAAAATGGTTGCTTCATATATACTGTCTATTTTGTTTAGCTGTACTGGATCATAATTACTCCACTTGGCAAGAAAGAGAAAGCCCAGTACCTGTCTTTTTAAACTTCTACATGGCAAAATGCATATACTGCACTTCTGCAACATTCTCAAGTTTAGCAATCATCTCAGGGACAAGAGTCCATGCAGTTCTTTGATTTGCTGCTGAAAATAGGCAATAGGCTCCCCCTACTTTCCAATGAAACAATAGTTGTACTTGAAAGAAAAACTAACAGATAAACTGTGGTTACTCAGACTTGACCACCGGCAGACACTTTCTTGAAAGTGAATGAAGTTGTCATTTCAAGGAAAACTCGTTGACAGTGTTTGTTGACAATTAGAAATTTGTACATTGAGCAAAAAAAAATTTGTACTTCAAGCAAAAAATAGAACATTAAAATATTATATCCAAACCATGAGCTTGAGACCTTCCCAATACATAATACTTTTCTAATTAGATCAGTGGTGATATTAATGAATGTGACTGGGGGATACTCTATAATGAAATACATCAATACTTAGAAGATCTGTATCTAAGGAAATCAATATTTTCTACATGACCAATGTATAATGTTATAAAATCACGCATGGATAGAAGAGAGATTAAAAGTGCAAGACAGGCCAAAGAACTGAGTATATTTAGCAGAGTACAGAAAGTCTACTGATATATTTTTAGATGCCATATTGCAGCTAAGCTTTAAAAAACTATCACTTGTCAAGTTTGAGGGTAGTATTAAGAGTAACTCCTCTCTTTTCTAACTACGAATCAGAGACAGAACTTTTTTCACATACAGCATGTTGCCAAAGCCAACATGATAATCTAACTGACTTCTATTACACTAGACAGTAGAGTTTTGCAAGAATGTCAAGCAATACCACTTCTCTCACTAATTTTTTGTGTTTAAAAATACATCTCTTTTACATAGAAATGTTATTTATGTTTACCAGGAATGAATTTACTATTTTAAAATGAATCAGATTCTTAATTCTACATTTTAATTTCTGACATAATAAAAGTCAATAAATTTAACTAACATAAAAGCTCTTTGGGATCATCAAATGGTTTTAAGAATATAAAGTTTCTTGAGAACAAAATGTTTAATAATCATGCTATATATAAGAGAAAATGTTTTAAGCCACATTTGGGGAGAGCCACAAGGGCCAAAGACAGAAATCTGAGCAACACCTTCCCCTTCCTACTGTCGCTGAAATGTCCATACATCCAATTTGTCCTTAAGAAGTATTATTTTATCCTTTAAGTAGCTTGCTAATTTGTCCTCTAGGATCCATCTCTCCATTAATTCCTTAATTCAGCCCTTCATCATTTCTCTCCTATACCACTGCAGTATCCTCTTGCCCTGTCATGCAGCCATTACTTGTACTCCAGACTGCCAGAATAACCCTTCTAGCACGCTAGCCTGATTATATGTCAACCACAGTTGAAAGGAATTTGAAAATAGTCCCAAGCAGTAAAATTCGAATGCCACGAGAGAAAGCATGAGAAAGCCGTTCAGAGTGCATCTAGTTCAGTCTGTGTTTCTAGCCTCATTACACAAAATCGATGACACATGAATTATTGTCATTCAAAGCTACATGGTGTGCTCTCAGTGAAACAGATATGCCCTAGCCTCGGAGTCCATACTCCCTGAATGGGAGAGTTTAAATAAATGAAAACAAGCAATTGAGCCTTTCTCAAGTCATCTTTGTGACACTACATTTATGAATAACAGACATTGTTAAAAATATGTGACTAGACAAGAGTTACTCAAAGTCTTTCTTTCTAAGCTAGTAAGCAACTATGCAACAATACAGCTGATCAGAAATGATCTGGATGGAATGTTTAAATGGCTGAACAACAATCACCCTACAAAAACCCTATAAAAGGTTTACATTTGTTAACCGTTGCAATTAACTGAAAAGTTGTAGTAGACTGAGGTAATGAACTGCACTGTTACTAGTTATGTAAACTATTTGTAATATAAGAGTTTATGGGTTTGTCTGCAAGATTCTTTTTCAGCTGTACATTTATTTCATAATATGGCTTCTTCTGTCTGAACCACTTTATGACTCACTAAATTGAAGGAGAAGGCATTAGAAGAAAGAAAACCAGTGAAGCCGAAAGTAGATTTTGAGCCACATTTTCCCTAACCACCTCTGACCAAAGGCCAGCATATAGAAGCACAGTTTATATGGACATGTTTTCCAGGGGGTTTATTACTGGGATACAGAACACCATAGTTTCTAAAAAAAGAAGTCTCCACAAAAGGTATCCCCAGGGTAGGAATTTGCAAAGGAACCATAATTCAAATGTTTCAATTTAATTAATTGCCACAACAAATTTATTTCTAATGTGCTATTGTTATTAACATAAACCAGCAAGTTTTCTTACATCTTGAAGTCCATGATAAAAATTAGTTTTTTCTTTGATATGACTGAATTCAACTACCTAATATAGTATCATATATGCCAACAAAACATGAAAATAATTAAATGACATCTTTTCTATAATAACATGTGCCTACTTATTATCTTTGTTAACTGACATATGACGGGAAAAGTAGAACACAGTCTCTTTTTTTTTTCAGTTAAAGAAACGTGTATGGTTTATTTTGAAAACTGATTAAATCTCAACTGTTTCTAAGTCATCCCTATCTCACATATTTAAGTACAACTTCCTGTTTTACTGGAATTGTTTGAAAGAATTTTTATTTGCAGCATTTTAGAATCACTAAAAACATTTTTTCCTCTTAAATTGAATGTCTAAAATTTTCTCACTATCAATTTCCTAAAACTTTACAGATTTTTTATTTAATGGGTGGATTTGGACAATGAAAATGAAACATGTAAGGGAAAACCAAAGAAAAAAAGCAATTTTAGGTATTTGGTTCAAAGGTTCCTGGAGGACATGTCTCAAGATGCATTCTAGAAATCTTAATTAGTTGAAATTTGTAATTGTTCACACTCCTTGTTATACTTGTAACTAATAATTTTTTCTCAGCTTTAAATAGTGTTTCAAGTAATCTATTTACAGAGATATAACAGATTAAAGATTCAATCTCTATCAATCTCTGTATAGAAAATCTAAAATACTACAAATAATAATAATATTTCATTCATGAATGGCTGAATCTCAATATCCAAACCATGAGCTTGAGACCTTCCCAATACATAATACTTTTCTAATTAGATCAGTGGTGATATTAATGAATGTGACTGGGGGATACTCTATAATGAAATACATCAGTACTTAGAAGATCTGTATCTAAGGAAATCAATATTTTCTACATGACCAATGTATAATGTTATAAAATCACGCATGGATAGAAGAGAGATTAAAAGTGCAAGACAGGCCAAAGAACTGAGTATATTTAGCAGAGTACAGAAAGTCTACTGATATATTTTTAGATGCCATATTGCAGCTAAGCTTTAAAAAACTATCACTTGTCAAGTTTGAGGGTAGTATTAAGAGTAACTCCTCTCTTTTCTAACTACGAATCAGAGACAGAACTTTTTTCACATACAGCATGTTGCCAAAGCCAACATGATAATCTAACTGACTTCTATTACACTAGACAGTAGAGTTTTGCAAGAATGTCAAGCAATACCACTTCTCTCACTAATTTTTTGTGTTTAAAAATACATCTCTTTTACATAGAAATGTTATTTATGTTTACCAGGAATGAATTTACTATTTTAAAATGAATCAGATTCTTAATTCTACATTTTAATTTCTGACATAATAAAAGTCAATAAATTTAACTAACATAAAAGCTCTTTGGGATCATCAAATGGTTTTAAGAATATAAAGTTTCTTGAGAACAAAATGTTTAATAATCATGTTATATATAAGAGAAAATGTTTTAAGCCACATTTGGGGAGAGCCACAAGGGCCAAAGACAGAAATCTGAGCAACACCTTCCCCTTCCTACTGTCGCTGAAATGTCCATACATCCAATTTGTCCTTAAGAAGTATTATTTTATCCTTTAAGTAGCTTGCTAATTTGTCCTCTAGGATCCATCTCTCCATTAATTCCTTAATTCAGCCCTTCATCATTTCTCTCCTATACCACTGCAGTATCCTCTTGCCCTGTCATGCAGCCATTACTTGTACTCCAGACTGCCAGAATAACCCTTCTAGCACGCTAGCCTGATTATATGTCAACCACAGTTGAAAGGAATTTGAAAATAGTCCCAAGCAGTAAAATTCGAATGCCACGAGAGAAAGCATGAGAAAGCCGTTCAGAGTGGATCTAGTTCAGTCTGTGTTTCTAGCCTCATTACACAAAATCGATGACACATGAATTATTGTCATTCAAAGCTACATGGTGTGCTCTCAGTGAAACAGATATGCCCTAGCCTCGGAGTCCATACTCCCTGAATGGGAGAGTTTAAATAAATGAAAACAAGCAATTGAGCCTTTCTCAAGTCATCTTTGTGACACTACATTTATGAATAACAGACATTGTTAAAAATATGTGACTAGACAAGAGTTACTCAAAGTCTTTCTTTCTAAGCTAGTAAGCAACTATGCAACAATACAGCTGATCAGAAATGATCTGGATGGAATGTTTAAATGGCTGAACAACAATCACCCTACAAAAACCCTATAAAAGGTTTACATTTGTTAACCGTTGCAATTAACTGAAAAGTTGTAGTAGACTGAGGTAATGAACTGCACTGTTACTAGTTATGTAAACTATTTGTAATATAAGAGTTTATGGGTTTGTCTGCAAGATTCTTTTTCAGCTGTACATTTATTTCATAATATGGCTTCTTCTGTCTGAACCACTTTATGACTCACTAAATTGAAGGAGAAGGCATTAGAAGAAAGAAAACCAGTGAAGCCGAAAGTAGATTTTGAGCCACATTTTCCCTAACCACCTCTGACCAAAGGCCAGCATATAGAAGCACAGTTTATATGGACATGTTTTCCAGGGGGTTTATTACTGGGATACAGAACACCATAGTTTCTAAAAAAAGAAGTCTCCACAAAAGGTATCCCCAGGGTAGGAATTTGCAAAGGAACCATAATTCAAATGTTTCAATTTAATTAATTGCCACAACAAATTTATTTCTAATGTGCTATTGTTATTAACATAAACCAGCAAGTTTTCTTACATCTTGAAGTCCATGATAAAAATTAGTTTTTTCTTTGATATGACTGAATTCAACTACCTAATATAGTATCATATATGCCAACAAAACATGAAAATAATTAAATGACATCTTTTCTATAATAACATGTGCCTACTTATTATCTTTGTTAACTGACATATGACGGGAAAAGTAGAACACAGTCTCTTTTTTTTTTCAGTTAAAGAAACGTGTATGGTTTATTTTGAAAACTGATTAAATCTCAACTGTTTCTAAGTCATCCCTATCTCACATATTTAAGTACAACTTCCTGTTTTACTGGAATTGTTTGAAAGAATTTTTATTTGCAGCATTTTAGAATCACTAAAAACATTTTTTCCTCTTAAATTGAATGTCTAAAATTTTCTCACTATCAATTTCCTAAAACTTTACAGATTTTTTATTTAATGGGTGGATTTGGACAATGAAAATGAAACATGTAAGGGAAAACCAAAGAAAAAAAGCAATTTTAGGTATTTGGTTCAAAGGTTCCTGGAGGACATGTCTCAAGATGCATTCTAGAAATCTTAATTAGTTGAAATTTGTAATTGTTCACACTCCTTGTTATACTTGTAACTAATAATTTTTTCTCAGCTTTAAATAGTGTTTCAAGTAATCTATTTACAGAGATATAACAGATTAAAGATTCAATCTCTATCAATCTCTGTATAGAAAATCTAAAATACTACAAATAATAATAATATTTCATTCATGAATGGCTGAATCTCACATAGAAAATTTCTCAGAAGCCAGAGCAATATATAAGCACAGATTTATAGTGTTAAGGGAATACACTGGAACCCATATTTCCTCTGAGTTTTTCTGCCCATCCTTGGTGGTCCTAGGTTCTAAGGAACACCATACTCATTGCAAAGGTGATAAAATCAAGGCATGAGCAAAGAAAGGGAACCTGCTCATAAGTTGAGATGCTCAGTCTTTTTTTTTCAGCCTTGATCTGGGTGAAACAGAAAAGTAGAAATATTATTTCTTGAGATTTCCTAAACTAAAAGCATTCACTTGGTTGTTGGACCTACACAGGGCCAACCTTAAAAACTGCCAAAAAACTGCAAGCCAAAAATTTAGTTTAAAGTAATCCCAGGGGGAAATTCAACTTCCTGGCAAAAGCAGACTTAAATCTTTTTTTTTTTTTTTTTAAGCAAAGTACATTAAAATCAAGCCTCAGTGGAGTTATATAGAGTTCCATGTTACATCAATTACAATGAAAAAAATATTGAAAGAACAAAAGCCTTAAGAAATAAGGCCAGCAATCCACATATTACTATTTTCAGAAAAAATATAAATAAATGTCAATATAATTAAAGACGTTTTAAAAAGAAAATGAGGTTGTAAAGAAATCAAAGACTATTAAGATGGGCCTGGCTATGGTCAAACACCCAAATGGAACTCTAAGAAATGAAAAATATAATTGCATCTGATAACTGAAATTAAAAACTCAATGAAGATTCAAAGGCAGCTGAGAAAAACTGAAGAAGCTGTTACCCAAAAGATAAATCTGAAGAAATTAAGTAGAAAGAAGCAAGAGGAGCCAAGTGAGGGTAGGTTTGAAAGAGATACACAGAGAATGAGAAGGCCATACATGTGCTTAATCAGGTTGCGGGAGACAACTGGAGGAACAGAGAGGAGGGAAGACACTCAAAGGTACCAATGCTTTATCAGGTTATGAAAAGACAGGGAATCTCAGATCTAAGAAGCTCAAATAACTACACACAGGAGAAATTAAAAAGGTAACATCTAGACACATCAGCACAAAACTGAAGAAATTCATACAAGAAGAAGACCTTAACAGTTGGTTATTGAGAAAAACAGACTGAAAACAGACAAATGGTGGTTAAGTAGCCAACTTCTCAACAACAAAATGGATGTGAAATGACAGTAGAATAATATTTTCAAGGACTGATAAAAAATAACTGAACTTCTCTATCCAGTGAGACTATCTTCAACAAAGATGCAAATCTGACATTTTTGCACAAATTGAAACTGAGATGGTTTATTACCAACAGAGCTCACTAAAGAGAATCTTTAAAGATATACTTCATGGGAGGAAAAAATGATAGGGAGAGAGTTTAACATGCAAGAAAGAATGGCATACAAAGAAAATTATAAATCAATGGTTTAAGTTAAACAAACATTGATCCTATAAACATCAAAAATGCAGAAAAACTAAGAATGAATAATCATCTTGAAAAGTTGGAAAGGAGATGATTATAAATTAAAACATTATAAATGGTGCTTTTATTTTTCAGTGCAAATATAATAAATATAATTGTTAATAGCTAAAAGTAATTATTAATAATTTACTTGTTAAGTATATATCTAGAAATTTCTAGAATATTATGAAAGAATAAAGTAGCATGCAAATAAAATGAGAGGGACTCAAGGCAAAAACAGGCAAAAAAGATGAAAGAAAAGAGGAACATGAAAAAAATAGAACAAAATGAAAGCAATAAATAAGATGGTAAAGTTGAATCCATATGCATCAGATATCAAAATCAATATAAATTTATTATTATATATTAAAACACTATGATTCTACCACCGAGTTTTAAAAATCTAGCTAGGCACCATTTATGAAATATACACTGAGTATATAAAGATAGAGCACATATATAAAGATAGCTCAAAATAAAAGAATGTAAAAAGTTATACCATACAGACAGCATGTTTGGTCTAATGGCCATAAATTACAGTACATACCAAATATAGAGATAAGCTTTCTTTTCGACGACACATGGATTTTTCTAAAAAATTAGTCAAATACAAGACCCTAAATAGAACTCAATAAATTTAAAACTATCTGAATAATAGAGACCACATTCTCTGATGACACAATTCGGAAGTAAATGACAGAAGATAAATTAAACTTGTGGACACAGAAGGGGAAGGATAAGGGGGGACATGAATTGAGAGAATAGCACTGAAATATATACATTACCATATGTAAAATAAAGAGCTAGTAGAAAGTGGCTGTATAACACCGGGAGCTCAACTCTGTGCTCTGTGAACAACCTAGAGGGGTGGGATGGAGTGGGGTGAGTGGGAGGGAGGCTCCAGCAGGACAGGACATATGTACGCTTATTACTGGTTGACATTGAATGGCAGAAATCAACACATTATAAAGCAATTATCCTCTAACAGAAAAAGTACTGATAAGTTAAAGCTCATATTTCTGTTTTGGGCTTCCCTGGTGGCTCAGATGGTAAAGCGTCCACCTGCAGTGTGGGAGACCTGGGTTCAGTCTCTGGGTTGGGAAGATAATCTGGAGAAGGAAATGACAAGGTACTCCAGTACCCTTGCCTGGAAAATCCCATGGACAGAGGAGCCTGGTAAGCTACAGTCCATGGGTCACAAAGAGTCACACAAGACTGAGCAACTTCACTTTCACTTCTGTTTATAATACTTCTAAATAAATCAAAATAAGATTAGAAAACATATAGAACTTTTCATAAAAATAAAAAGCATTATGAGAACCTGTTGGTATAAATGAATAAGTACTTGAAGAGAAATTATAGCCTTAAATGTCTTTGTAGAAAGGAAAAATATATAAAGATTACATATTCATGAGCTAAGTATTTTTAAAACTAAATGAAACAGAAAAAAGAAGTATTATGTATAATATAAAAATAACTAAAATAGAAAAATACAGAATACAAAATAATTTTTAAATTTAAAAGATTTTTTCTTTCTTTTGAAAGGAAAATGAAATTGACAAACTTTTGGGAAGATTAATTGATATAAAACAAAAGGAGACAAACATCAATAAATGATCTTAGCAATAAAGAGATCACACAATTTTATATAGAACGGACACTTAAAACTAAAGGATTTTTATGAACAATTTTATAACAGTAAACTTTGAAAGCAGTAAAATCAGCAAATTCTTGGAAAAATAAAACAACAAAAATGACTCAAATAGAAAACCTGAATGACTGAAGAACCCTTAAATATATTCAACTGAAACATTCAAAGAACAGATAATTAATTCATAATGGAAAAAATAATCTGGTATCCAACCTCACATTGCACACAGAATTAATTCCAGATGGAGATGGATGTCAGATTTAATGAGAAACTCAAAAGTTTCCAGTTTTCAGAAGATATCTGTATGACCTAAGAGGTAAAGATTTCTTAGACAGGATATAATAAAGAAAGGCAATGCCAAAGAATGCTCAAACTACCGCACAATTGCACTCATCTCAGTAAAGTAATGCTCAAAATTCTCTAAGCCAGGTTTCAGCAATACGTGAAGCATGAACTTCCAGATGTTCAAGCTGGTTTTAGAAAAGGCAGAAGAACCAAAGATCAAATTGCCAACATCTTCTGGATCATTAAAAAAGCAAGAGTTCCAGAAAAACATCTATTTCTGCTTTATTGACTATGCCAAAGCCTTTGACTGTGTAGATAACAATAAACTGTGGAAAATTCTGAAAGAGATGGGAATACCAGACCACCTGGCCTGCCTCTTGAGAAACCTGTATGCAGGTCAGGAAGCAACAGTTAGAACTGGACATGGAGAAATGTCTATTTAGTTCTATGGCCCATTTTTTGATTGGGTCGTTTATTTTTCTGGAATTGAGCTGCATAAGTTGCTTGTATATTTTTGAGATTAGTTGTTTATCAGTTGCTTCATTTGCTATTGTTTTCTCCCATTCAGAAGGCTGTCTTTTCACCTTGCTTATAGTTTCCTTTGTTGTGCAGAAGCTTTTAATTTTAATTAGATCCCATTTGATGGGCCATAGAACTAAACAGACATTTCTCCAAAGAAGACATACGGATGGCTAACAAACACATGAAAAGATGCTCAACGTCACTCATTATCAGAGAAATGCAAATCAAGACCACAATGAGATACCACTTCACACCAGTCAGAATGGCTGCGATCCAAAAGTCTGCAAGCAATAAATGCTGGAGAGGGTGTGGAGAAAAGGAAACCCTCTTACACTGTTGGTGGGAATGCAAACTAGTACAGCCACTATGGAGAACAGTGTGGAGATTCCTTAAGAAATTGCAAATAGAACTGCCTTATGACCCAGCAATCCCACTGCTGGGCATACACACCGAGGAAACCAGAATAGAAAGAGACACATGTACCCCAATGTTCATTGCAGCACTGTTTATAATAGCCAGGACATGGAAACAACCTAGATGTCCATCAGCGGATGAATGGATAAGAAAGCTGTGGTATATATACACAATGGAGTATTACTCAGCCATTAA
>SJYX01000050.1:55994-72371 GCA_006410675.1 Oreotragus oreotragus
GAAGGGGACGACCGAGGATGAGATGGGTGGATGGCATCACCGACTGGGTAGACCTGTGTCTGAGTGAACTCTGGGAGCTGGTGATGGACAGGGAGGCCTGGCGTGCTGAAATTCATGGGGTCACAAAGAGTCAGACACAACTGAGCGACTGAACTGAACTGAATAAACAGTAAACTAAAAGAAAAATACTGATACACTTAACTACAGTAAAAGTTTGTTTATCAAAACTATCAAAAATAAAGTTAAAAAAAATCCCAAACACAAACTCCAAAGAGATATTTGTAAACTATATAACCAAATATTTTTAAAGTATCCAATAAACCAAAAGACACAGTGAGTAAAAGCCATGAAGAAGCATTTCATAGAACAAAATTAGAGATTGAAATCTATGAATATATGCATATGTAAATATATGAGAAAATGCTAATTAGTAACTAGGATATGCAACTTAAATCTATGATGAAATACAGTTTCACATTCATTAAACTGAAAATTAAAAGCTCTGAGTGTACCAAGTATTGAAGAGGATGGGGAAGCATTGAGAACTCACATTTCTATCAGGTAAGTTGGTACAACTGCCCTGGGGAGACAACTTGCACTACATTTTCTATGCATAAATCCCATGAGCACAACTTTCTTCCAGGACATATGGCCCCAAA
The DNA here is from genome assembly GCA_006410675.1 of Oreotragus oreotragus. Lineage (NCBI taxonomy): Eukaryota > Metazoa > Chordata > Mammalia > Artiodactyla > Bovidae > Oreotragus > Oreotragus oreotragus. Next base: position 56,654 of record SJYX01000050.1, read on the forward strand.
CCAGAACCTGTGGACCAGCAGACTTGTACAAAATAATATTCATAGAACAACATTTGTAATTGCACTAATTAAACAAAACCCAAACCCCAAACCTCTGCACATAGTCACTATTTATTAATATGTGGACAATACAATTGTAGATAAATTATGGTGCATTCCAACTATTTCAAACAACATAGGAGAGATACTGATTTAAATTTCACAAAGCCACTATTTCTAATTCTTTGAGTGATGCTTACTTATCCATCAATAAAGATTATAATCATTAGACAATTAGTTCTGATCAGTGATTCTTAAGCTTCAGAGTGCACTAGCCACAGGGGAACTCATTTAGTGTCTATCTATGGCCGTTGCTACTTGTGTTTTCATGACTCAGTTCCAGAGATTTTACTCACTGGAACTAGAAGGAGCCAGGTATCTCTCATTCTGGCCAGGCCCCTCTGCACTACTCTGAACAGTCTGATAGAGACGGAGAGAGCACCACAGAGAATAGTGATGTGCATTTATTCCTCTTGCTAATACACAAAGTTGGATCTATGTAGGAAGGCTCCCTTCACTTAATGAAACAATTTGAAAAGATTTAACTTTTCTTTAACTTCATAAAATCAGTATATTTACTTTAACATTTGTAACTTCTTACCAAAAATAAATAAATAAACTTTGAAAACTACAAACACTAAAGAAATCAGGAGTGTGCTTCTAATTCATTCATCATATTAGAGAAAGCCCAAACACATCAAATTGTGAAAATGAACAACCAGAACCACGAGGAAACAGAATTCCTGCTTGCTTTTAGCGTACTTACCCTTCTGTCCAAATTAACCACATGTATCTAGGGAGAAAATCACACTGTTATTTGACAAGCTACAGAAACAGAAACTCTCAGATCTCCTTTCTATTCCCTGAAGGTATTTTTTTCTGAGCTAGTCCAAAGCCTTCAGGCCCTCACCTGCTGATTGGCTTGGGGCCACCCAAGGAGTAGGTGTAAATTCCAAAATAAATGAAGCTATTTTTTTGTTATCAGCCTTAGTGACTTAAATCAATTCTTCTTTTCCTGTTTTTTTCCTACTTCAATTCCCACCTGTTTTCCTGTTTCCTGAACTCTGACCTCTCCTAGATTTTTTACTCTTTACCTGATATTTGACTCACGTCTTTCCTTGACACTCTTTCAGCCTTGAACTTTTCATTCATATCTCTGATCTCTCTTTCTAGCCCAATCAATAACACCTTGGCCTCTATTTGCAGTCCTAGAGCTCCTGCCTCTCTCCCCCACTCTCAGATGTGGCCTCCCCTCTCCTCTTCCCTATTTCCCCTCTACTTTTGTCTTTTTCCCTCTCTCTATTTCTCCCTCCCCCCTTCTTTTCTTTCTTCCTCTCATTTAATCAATACACAGAAAAGTAATAAAACTAGCTTGTGTTTATTGAGCATAGACTCTTTGCCAGGAGCTCTTATAAGCACTGTAAATGTATTAAATAATTGAATCATCACAATAATATCAGGTGGACAGTATTATTAAGTCAGCTCTTCCCTATGCCTACTATCCTGGGCTCAGAGGCATGTAATAGGGTTTTTGTGGGAAATAAATTTATTTAATATCAGCTTAACTGATAACAGTAAGTTTCCCCTTTAAACATTTACCTTACACAGAAAATCTGGGGGAGAAAAGCAACATGAGTTTGTTACTCCTAAACATCATTTAATGGTTTTGAGCTACTCAATTTTTCTAAGAGACACAGCATACAACAAACCAGAGTATAAGACATAAGACATGGTATTTGACGTAAAGAGCTAAAACATTATGTAGAAGAAAAAAGTCAGTAAACTATACAGAGGAAACACGACTTTTCATGCCAGATGACTTCCCCAACCCCATCCCACAGTAAGAATGGCAGTAAAGTGCTATATTGTTACATACAAAATAGACATGTGGAAGCTCCATGAATGCTGCCTACAGGGTAATTAGGTCTAGCTTCTCAGTGCATGCACTGAACTATGTCCTCCTTCAAAAGCCACCACCTCTCAGAGATGCACAAGTATCGGTGTACTTTGCTTTTTATTCATCTCTTAGACTGTGCTTACTTTTGTTCATCTCTTAGAATGTGCTTACTTTTGTTCATCTCTTAGAATGTGCTTACTTGGCTTTTGTTCATCTTTTAGAACCACAGATATCTATAGGAGGTAACTCAGGATATTTAGCCAATAATCACACACACACACACACACACACACACATGCACACACACACAGATCTCTGTAAAGAGATGTATCTGTCTATGTGTGTGGGGGTTGTGTATATGCATGCCCGTTGACATCACGCCCCATTACTCCTAAATATTTCCTAACAGGGATGTTCTCTTGCATATCATCTCACAATTTAAAATTCAGAGAACTGAACATTGCGCAGTGTTGTTATCTACTACCTGTGTGCTCACTCGGTTGTGTCAGACTCTTAGTGACACCATGTGACACCATGGACTGTAGCCGTCTAGGCTTCTCTGTCCATGGGATTTTACCGGGCAAAAATACTGGAAAGGGTTGCCAGTTCCTGCTCCAGAGCATCTTCCCAACTCAGGGATCAAACCTGTGTCTCCTAGATTGGCAGGTGTATTCTCCACCACCGAGCCGCCTATTCTTTCTCCATTGTATGCTCTTTGCTCCTTAACCAAAAATTAACTGTCCATATACATGTAGGTTTATTTCTGAGGTCTCAATTCTGTTTTACTGATCTGTGCCTACTTTGAGCCAGAATCACACTGACTTTATTATTAGAGCTTTGTAATATAGTTTGATGTCAGCCAGTGTAATATGTCTAGCTTTGTTTTTCTTTCTCAATATTGTTTGAACTATCTGTAATGTTTAGGAGCGCCATCCAAATTATAGAATTATTTGTTCTAGTTCTGTGAAATATATCATTTGGTACTTTGATAGGGATGGTAATGCATCTGTAGATTGCTTTGGGTAGTACAGACATTTTTACAAAATTAATTATTTCAGTCTGTAAGTAAAGAATATAGTTTCATATATTTGTGTCTCCTTAATTTCCTTCATTAGTGTCTCACAGTTTTCAGTGTACAGGTCTTTCACTTCCTTGGTTAAATTTAAAATATTGAGTTATTTTATTCTTATGATGAAATTGTAAATGGGATGGTTTTCTTAATTTTTCTTTCTGATATTTCTTTATTAGTATATAGAAACACCACAGATATATGTATGTTGATTTCACGTCTAGGAAATTTACCAAATTAATTAATTAGTTCTGGCAGTTTTTGGAGAAGGAAATGTCATCCCACTCCAGTACTCTGGCCTGGAAAAGCCCATGGATGGAGGAGCCTGGTAGGCTACAGTCCATGGGGTCGCCAAGAGTTGAACACGACTGAGCGACTTCATTTTCACTTTCGTGCATTGGAGAAGGAAATGGCAACCCACTCCAGTGTTCTTGCCTGGAGAATCCCAGAGACGGGGGAGCCTGGTGGGCTGCTGTCTCTGGGGTCGCACAGAGTCAGACACGACTGAAGCGACTTAGCAGCAGCAGCAGCAGCAGCAGCAGCAGTTTTTTGGTGGACTTTTTAGGGTTTTCTACATACAGCATTACGTGATCAGCAAACAGTGACAGTTTTACTTCTCCCTTTCTTATTTGAATACATTTCTTTTTCTTGCCTTAATCTGAGGCTAGAATTTCCAAAACTATGTTGAATAAAAGTGGCAATAGAGGCATACTTATCTTGTTCCTCACCATTGAGTGTGATGCTACTAAAAGTTTATCATCTATGACCTTTATTATATTGAGGTATGCTCTCTCTCAGCCCACTTTGTTTAGAATTTTTATCATAAATATATTTTGAACTTTGTCAAATAGTTTTTCTGCACCTATTGAAATGATCATATAAATTTTATCCTTCATTTTGTTAACGTAATGTGTCATGCTGGATAATTTAGATGTTGGACCAGACAGATATTGGATCATCTTTGGATTTCTGGAATAAATCCCTCTCGATCATGGTGTATCATCCTTTTAGTGTATTGCTGGATTAATTTTGCTAATGTTTTGTTGATGATTTTTGCATCCATATTCATTAAGGATATTGGCCTGTAATTTTCTCTTTTTTTGTGGTGTCATTGTCTGGTTTTGGTGTCAGGGTAATGCTGGCTTTGTAAATTGTCTTTTGAACGTTTCCTGCCCCTAAAAATTTTTAGAAGAGTTCAAAATGGATAGGTACTAAATCTTCTTTGAATGTTTTACAGAATTCATCAGTATTGGTGACTTTGGTGAAACGTACTGGTCCTGGGCTTTTTTATATAGTTTCAACTTCTTTACTAATAATCAGTCTATTTAGATTTTCTATTTCCTTCTGACTTAGTCTTGAAAGATTGCATGTTTCTAGTAATTTATCCATTTCTTTTATGTTGTTCAGTTTGTTGGCATATAACTGTGGTAGCCTCATGGATCATTTGTGGATCCTTTGTGGATCTTCTAACTTCTCTTTCATTTCTGATTTTAGTTATATGAGTTCTTTTTCTCTTTCCTGGTTAGTCGATCTAATATTTGTTGATTTTGCTTATTATTTCAAAGAACTAATTCTTAGTTTCATTGATATTTTCTATTGTTTTTTGTCTCTAATACATTTCTCATATTACTTTCTTCCTTCTACTAATTTTGGGTTTTATTTGCTATTTTTTCTGATTCCTTTTGTAAAGTTAGATTGTTTATTGGGGATTCTTCTTGCTTCTTGATGTAGGCCTATATTGCTGTGGACTTCCTTCTTAGAAGCATTTTTGCTGCACCCCATGGATTTTTATATATTCTATTTATGTTTTTATTTATCTCTAGGAGACATGCCATAATCTCCTTTCGTATTTTTGATGATCCACTGATTGTTCAATAGCATGTTATTTGTGCTCCACGTTTTTGTGTTTGTTTGTTTTTTTCATTTTTTCTTATGATTGATTTCTAGTTTCCTACCATTATGATTGGAGAAGATGCTTGATATGATTTCATTCTACTTTAACTTATAGAAACTTTTTGACCTAATATGCAATTTATTCTTGAGACTGTTTCATGTGCTCTTGAAAAAAATGTTAATTCTGATGCTTTTGAATGGAATGTTCAATATCTATCTCTACTAATATATATATATCTTGCTGTGGCACAGCCCAACTGCCATAGCACACTCTCATAGTGGCTCTCGGTAGGGTATGCCCACTGTGGTGACAGATTGGAGGGAGGATTAAAAAAGTGGCAAGCACCAGTGACAGCATCAGGAAGGTAGCCTGAGACCACCCCCACACAAAAACGTCTCCTGCCAGTGTCTTAGCCTCCGAGGAGCATCTCAGCTGGTTCCTGCCTCCCTGGCAGATGCTTCAGAGGCTTCAAGATTAGTAAGTGGGTCCCCTCTCCTATGGACCATATGCTTTTCCATCTGGTATTACTGCACGGGTTTCGTATCAAGCGTGTTGTGTGGGAGCCCTTTATAAGCAGGTTTCTATTTCCTACAGTTCTGTAGCTTTCTTGGACATATTCCCTGGTGAGCCAACCGTGTGGTCCTTTTACCCTTTGTTCTCTGTCCAGTTTTCAGGTCCCTTTCTTAGGGACCTATTCTAAATACAGTTGTATTAATAGATGTGCTTGATCCATGGGAAAAGGTACATTTAGGATTTTCCTACACTGCCATCTTTACTCTTTCAAATTTCAATTTTGTAATCTTGACAGAAATACCACAATAAACCCATTCATCGTTAACAAAAGTGAAACTCGACTGCACCAGTAAACATTTATAAACTTAGAAACACAATTTGTATTCTTCTACTATTTTTTTCGATATTCAAAATGCTGAAATATTTTAGAAAGAAAGCAGCATTACATTTTTGAAACAGAAAATAATGAGGAGAAGAAATTGTCAAAACAATTACAAAGAATATAATGAGAGTTATAAATAAGCAATAATAAAAATTTAATAGAATTAGAGATGAGTATATTTTCAAGTAAGATTTGAGATGAATTCATTAATAAAGCAGCTTTTCAATGAATCTTGAAAGATGGCTAGGATTTCAATCAAAAATATGGGGAAAGTTACTCCACATAAAGAAGGCAGAATAGGAGCAATGGTTTTAAGACAGAAATGGGAGACTGTGTTCAATGGAAAGTGATGCAATTATCCTAGTGTACAGCACATACTCATACTAATGGTAATGACATAAATGGCCTGAACATCTATGTTGCTACTGATGCTGCTGCTAAGTCGCTTCAGTGTGTCCGACTCTGTATGACCCCATAAGACGGCAGCCCACCAGGCTCCCCTGCCCCTGGGATTCTCCAGGCAAGAACACTGGAGTGGGTTGCCATTTCCTCCTCCAATGCATGAAAGTGAAAAGTGAAAGTGAAGTCGCTCAGTCGTTTCCAACTGTTAGTGACCCCATGAACTGCAGCCCACCAGGCTCCTCCATCTATGGGATTTTCCAGACAAGAGTACTGGAGTGGGGTGCCATTGCCTTCTCTGGAATATCTATGTTAGTGTCATGCTTTTGAGGGGCTGGAAGGCCATGTAAAATGGATGGACTTCATCTGAAGGCCATGAGACCTCACTGACCAACAAATCAGAGCTTTTTACAGCAATACATAGCTCAGATGAGAGGAAAGAAAAACATGCTTCTGTATGATTTATTTCAATGCATTGTGGCATTGTTATTTTTCCTGTTTTGTTTCTCCAACAACTCTACTGTTACATTGCTGTTCATAATTTAATGATTCCTATTTTACATTATTAAAGTTAAATATTTGAATTCCTTGGTTTGGTAATATGAAAACAAATTAAAATGTTAAAGTTGTTCATTAAAGTATTAGCAGCTCTCCCATTACTATTACATCTACAATTCAACAATGAAGAAAGTATAATAAATTTGAAATAAATATGAACATCATATTTTCATATAAATATAAAATATGATAAAGTAAAGGTTAGAGAGAGCTGACTCAACTATTGATAACAAGCCAGAATGCTTAAAAGATATAAGAAGAAAGAGAAAGAAAGGAAGGTGACCCAGTAGATGAGTTGGGATCACCAGAACTTGTACACACTCTTTTAAGGGAAGGATTCATAAGCACCAAAATACATAATGGTAACACTCAGAAATGTTAGTTGATTTTATATAGATTTGAGATCAGACAATTCATATTACATATAAACTATGCTGTATGAAACCTATATATGTGAAAAGATTAGAAGGAGAAAACAAGGTAAAGATCCAAAAATAAACAAACAGAAGACAGAAAAGGGAAAACAAATGGTCAAATTGGTTACACTATATACAGAAAGGTGGAAAACATACACAGGTTTGTATTAGTCCCAGTTGGTGAATGAAGGAGCCAGGAAATTAATATTTCTTCATTTGTTAAATAGAAATAAAACACTCATATTGAACATGAATTACTGTGTATTTTTTCATAATTTTAACAATAAAAGTTTTCCAGAGTCTTGATTAATTATAAAATATCTTTCTCTTTCATTAAGTTTTATAAAATTTCCTCTGATTTGTCTTTCTTTTGTGAATATATTGGAACATGTAATTACTTCTAAGACTTTTCTGGCTTTTTTATTATTCTCTTTATCATATAATGTTCCTGAATAATAAGCTTCCTTTCTTCCTGTATAATTCTCTGTGACATAGAAGGGGAATAAAAAAATGACACTAAAATTGAATTCCACATCTTTCATACTAGTTACCCATTTTTTAAAAAACAGACTTTAACACACAAGGGGATTCCCATAAGGATAACAGCTGATCTTTCAATAGAAACTCTTCAGGCCAGGAGGGAATGGCAAGACATACTTAAAGTGTTGAACGAAAAAAACCTACAGCCCAGATTACTGTACCCAGCAAGGATCTCTTTCAAATACGAAGGAGAAATCAGAAGCTTTACAGACAAGCAAAAGCTGAGAGAATTCAGCACCACCAAAATGTGTTCAACACAAATGGCAACAGATAACAAAAATAATTTAGCACAACGTTCAAGCGGTTTACTAAAACAAATTATTATTGCATAGACCACAGCAATTAATACCAATTTTTTCAAGTGACTCAGCCAACACAAAGTTATTTTAGGCATGGTTAGTCAATTGCTTATCGATCTGTATTTTGATTGCATGCTTATAGTTTCAGACAAATTTATCTTTAAATTTTTTTTCACACAATATTATTATATTTACTATTTTTTAGGTACATCTAAGCTGATGGATGGATGGCATCACTGACTCGATGGACATGAGTCTGAGTGAACTCCAGGAGTTGGTGATGGACAGGGAGGCCTAGCATGCTGTGATTCATGGGGTCACGAAGAGTTGGACATAAGTGAGCAACTGAACTGAACTGAACTGAACTGAAGCTATTATAGAATGGGACATGGAACAACAGACTGGTTCCAAATAGGAAAAGGAGTACATCAAGGCTGTATATTGTCACCCTGCTTATTTAACTTATATGCAGAGCATATCATGAGAAACGCTGGGCTGCAAGAAATACAAGCTGGAATCAAGATTGTCAGGAGAAATATCAATAACCTCAGATATGCAGATGACATCACTCTTATAGCAGCAAGTGAAGGAGACCTAAAGAGCCTCTTGATGAAAGTGAAAAAGGAGAGTGAAAAAGTTGGCTTAAAGCTCAACATTCAGAAAACTAAGATCATGGCATCTGGTCCCATCACTTCATGGCAAACAGATGGGGAAACAGTGGCAGACTTTATTTCTTTTGGGCTTCAAAATCACTGCAGATGGTGATTGCAGCCATGAAATTAAAAGACGCTTACTCCTTGGAAGGAAAGTTATGACCAACCTAGACAGCATATTAAAAAAGAGAGACATTACTTTGTCAACAAAGGTCCGTCTAGTCAAGGCTATGGTTTTTCCAATAGTCATGTATGGATGCGAGAGTTGGACTATAAAGAAAGCTGAGTGTTGAAGAATTGATGCTTTTGAGCTGTGGTGTTGGAGAAGACTCTTGAGAGTCCCTTGGACTGCAAGGAGATCCAACCAGTCCATCCTGGAGGAGATCAGTCCTAGGTGTTATTGGAAGGACTGATGTTGAAGCTGAAACTCCAGTACTTTGGCCATCTGATGCAAAGAGCTGACTTATTTAAAAAGACCCTGATGCTGGGAAAGATTGAGGGCAGGATGAGAAGGGGCGACAGAGGATGAGATGGCTGGATGGCATCACCAACTCAATGGACATGAGTTTGGATGAACTCTGGGAGTTGGTGATGGATTGGAAGGCCTGGCGTGCTGCAGTTCATGGCGTCGCAAAGAATCGGACACAACTGAGTGACTGAACTCAACTGAAGCTATTATAAGAAATCAGTGTAAAAACTGAATATGGGAAGATGAGAGCTAACAATGTCTTCAAAAATAGTCCTATGTTGTCCATAAGCTATAAGATTTTTTCCTATCAAATATCAGTGGGAATACAATTTGAAAATATAGCCACTCAATGGTACTCTTCATAAAACAAAACAACTAAAACAAAATAAGGTATGCCCAAATATTTTTACACAATAGTGATATCAAAATATAAGTGGCCAATACAACTTGAATTCTTCAAGGAAGTAAAAATAATGGGTGTGGAAAACCACTCAAAAATTTGCCCCAATTTTTAGTGTTCCTCTGTATCAGAGGAGACAATGAGCATAAACTTACTTGCATCTTATGTTCTTATATGTATTTTACTGTAATAAATGTTTTATCATTTCCAATTGCAACATTTTTCCTTTTCAACTAAAAATACAAAAGGTACTTGGGAAATACTAAACAAAAATAAAAAGTAACAGATTATTAGATATTAGAGGACTGCCAGTTTGAAAATTATAGCATACGGTCAACATTTCCCCCTTTTTATTCCTGCAAATCATCCCAAAACATAGAGAAGGAGAAACAATTATGCAAATGTCCTATTCACTGAAAATAGCAAACAGTGACCTCTTAGAACTCCCGGTCAATAGAATGGTTCCAAAATCAGATTTCAAAAAGAGCTAATAAACATAGCTTTCTCTAAGTCTAGAGGTCACGCCTTTCTATATTGTAGACATGATGCAATAGTTTCAGGTGGAGTGGTTTGGTTCCAAAAAGCAGAAAAGGTGAGGCTAAATGAAGAACTACACAGAAAAGACAAATCTGTAGAAAGCAGTCTATGTCTGTGAAAACAAAGTAAAGTCTTCCATTGTGTGGGTGGGGAAGTACAAACAACAAAACCCACATTCTCTATCTCCATTGGCTAGACCAAGAAAAACTCACTTTGTTCAGTGATACAAAAGAAAAACTGGTCCAACACAGGACCCATATGAAGGTAACTATGAGAGAAAGAGCAAACCAGCACATAAAGTATCACATACTAAAATCTCATTGCTATAAAAGTAGAAAATTGTGACCAAGCATTGTTCCATGGATTTTAAAAATGTAATAAATTATGATCACCCTTTTGAAACAATTATACAGTGGAGAAATTAAGGTGTTAAGAAGAAGATAAGAACAAGAAATTCATTGCAAACTTCCTGTGTTCAACCAAAGGTTAAAATGAAAAAAGTAAAGCAATATAAAAATGAAGAAAAACTTTGAAATAATACAGGGGAAGAGAGAGTACAGAAAATATAAGAATGTAGCAAGGACTGAAATGATGAACAGAAATGATGAATACGAGTTAAGTATTAATAAACTGATATTAATAATCAAAAAGAATTATAAACTGTATATTAAGATAAAATAAATCAAACACACATATAAAAGGAATCTCTGAAAAAGAAAATCATAATAATAAGATAGAGCAAACATTTAAAGACAGAAGCCAAGAAATTATGCCTGAAATAAGAATAATATTGAATCTGTGTCTTGTGGAAAAGAGCCCCCCTCCCTCCCAAAAAAAGAAAAATGAAAACTAAAACAAAAACTAACATATAACCTAGCATATTGTTCTACAAAGTACGATCTCCTGCAAGCTGCTCTAAGGAATATGTTTATAAATCATTTTTTGAACCACTGATAACATTGTCTGGAATAAAGCTAAAATTAAGAATCTTCATGAATTTTGAGGAAGTATAATACACTGTTAAATAAAGCTGGATTTCCTTTTTCTTTTCTTTAGTTCCACTGTCAAATATTCATTGGTTCAAAAAAAAACTTTCAAAGTTTTAATTAAAAAAATAAACAAAGAAAAACAAACAAATAAGATTTGGCAACGCTACCTCCAAATATGATACTCTCAATTACAGAGATGTATTCTTCAGGCTCCTGCTCCGTTGAGATCTCCCATCTGCTTCTAGAGATATTTAATAATTTGTAGAGTTGATCTGAACTCTTCATCCCACACAGCAGAGTGACCACACTTTCTGGTGAAAAAAGTATGTTTTTCAGAAATTGACATTTCTTTGGAGACAGGTTTTCAAGCAGGCTATTTGATAATATCAGAAGTTTACACTTATAGGAGCTTAAATTCAGCAATTCCACATCCCGAAGAGAGCAATTCTCCAAGCAATATAAAAAGGTTGCTTCCGTTTTCACAACGTGTGAGAAAACTTCGCTCAAGTACAGAGCCCATTCCTCAGCATCTCCTTCATATATCATGATGATGTCTTTTGCATTTTCTGGAAAAGAGAAAATAATGTATTAATTTCCTTATATTGACAGACAGGCTAAAAGCTGATTATATTATCAGTTCTTGAAGAATTAAACGTGCTTCTTATGGAATATGTTAATTTGCTTATGTGTGTGCATGCAAAGTCGCTTCAGTCGTGTCCAACTCTTTGTGACCCTATGGACCACAGCCCACCAGGCTTCTCTGTCCGTGGGATTCTCCAGGCAAGAATACTAGGGTCAGTTGCCATGCCCTCCTCCAGGGGATCTTCCTAACCCTGGGTTTAAACCTGCGTCTCTTAATTTCCTGCATTGTCAGGCAGGTTCTTTACCACTAGTGCCACCTGGGAAGCCCTTAATTTGTTTACACCAGAGACCAATAATATAATTTGTAGTATCCCCAAAGTAACCCTGTGAGATTAAAATAATTCTTCAGATGCAACACAGAGTTCGTGCTTTGTGCAAGTGTACACTGTACTCCCTGCACAAGTGGGAATCTAGAAAGCTCAACTGAAGTAAATGAGAGGCCTTGAGATAGAATGAAAAGACTGTTCTGTGGGATTAGGGATGCTGGGCTACCAAGCACGGCTCTACCATGTAATTTTAACTAGATTTACCTACTTAATTCCTTTCAGTCATTGTTTCTTCACCAACTAAATGAAGGTTTGTTTGTTTGTTTTTTTTTTTAATAAGCCCTACCTCATGAATCAGATTATTCTGAGAAGAAATAAGAGAATATATGCTGGAGGACTTGAAAATAGTTCTTCCAGGTAAAGATGGGTACATCAAGGCAGATTATAGAGTTTCCATGCCCAGAAAACTAATAAAATTTTAAAAAAAGAAAAAATTCAATAATAAAAAACAAAGGGAGTATTATGTCAGAAACTAAAAAGTTAATGTTGATGAAATAAATTGGAGGTTCTAGGGAGGCAATGCTAGCCCTATCTATCTCCTACCTAAAATCAGAACTGATGGGAAAAATTGTAAACCACCAAACTGGCAGGGTGGTCATAAATCTCTTCCCTAATTGGAAACTGGTCAGGGACGTCCGCAGAAGCAAGAAAGGCTGAATCCTGAAGAAGTCAGGACTCAAGGTGAGGCAGTGAAGCCAGTCAAATTGCCCAGGAAATCAAGAGCATCCCTGAGCACTGGGAGGGGTCTTGCAGAAAAGGTCTCGTTAGAGACTATAATCCACTACCTCCAATGTGAGAGTCACACTGACAAATCTTCCTTCTCCTCTTTTCTCTCACACCCTAACAACTGACTGGAATATAGATATTCTCTCTCAAACTATAGCTTGCATGGAAAAATAAAAAGCAGCCAGTAGGAAAGAGAACTTAAGGATAATTTACCCAGACAATATTAAGCAAATAGAAAGTCCAAAATGAGCTAAGAGAATCATGAGTAAGATGAAAGGATCAGCAATACAAACTCGTAGCTATCGAAAGAGATGATGGCAACAACATGAACAATAATAATATGATCATCATAATAATGAAAGCAGCACAACAGGAAAAAGCTAGGATAAATGATAAGCAGGGAAGAAAAACACAAGAAAAGTTCTTCAGAGTATTAAAAAATTAAATAAATAAAACCTAAGGTCAAAAACAACTTGATTTGATATTCTTAAAAGAATCATTTGAAAGGGTATAATAAATAGGTAAAAAGATCAAAAGCCAAAAGCAGTACCATTGCTCAGATAATAAATCAGAAAAAGCACTGACTAGATTAGACATAGATAATATTTTATCTCTGGCCTCAAAGTAAAAAGCTTTGTGTTCTCATAGTGAACACAAAAAGAGAGAACAAAATTAGAGAATTGATGAAAAATCTGATATATATGGATAAGGGCCAAAAAAGGAAAACATTGAATATAAAGATACTCCAAAAACTGGAAATAGAAGAGAACAAAGGACGCATTTAAAAATTTAAACATAGTTTTTAAATCTTTAAAATATGAAAGAAAAAGAAACCAGTTTCATGGAAAAACAGTTAGAGAAAACATATCTTGATTAAATTTCTCTTGGTTTAATGATTATTATAAAATCTCTTCATATATCCAGGAAAGAAAAGCAAGTCATCCAGGAGGAGAAAAATATCAGGTTGATAAATTTTTTACAGAGCAATTTCAAGGCCACATTATGATAAATTATAAGACAGCTCTTACAAACATATTTTATAGTATCTTCATACTGTAGAACATTGTACAGCAATAAAAATGAATCACTGCTAACGTGAATGGATGAATCCAAAGACATAATGTTGAGTGAAAGAAAAAAACAAGTATATAATGAATCACAGTGTTTATATGAAGTTAAAAAACAGAAAAAAAAACCCACCATGATACAGATCAAAACACTTGAGGTAGGATTAATGAATGGAAGCAGATAAGAGGGAACATGCTAGGGTCCTGAAAATATTCTATATCCTTATCTGAGTGGTTGTTACACAAAGTACACTTACATAAAAATCTATTCATCCATATATCTTAGACTGGAAATGCAAGTTGTATTACAATAAAAAGTAAATTAAAATACCAAGAGAAAAAGAAAGAGTTTCAGGATGGCAGCTGTTTAAGAAGCATAGGGACTTATAATAGAAGAACAGAGCATTTAAGGAGGGAGATCCAAAGAAAATAAAACAATTGTAAGATTGTATCATATATTTGAAAACTTGAGGAAAAATGCTAATTGTTTGAAAATTCTGATTGGACATTTTGAAAGCATTAAAGATAGATATATTACAATCTTTTACACGCAAACTACAAAAGAAAGTAAAATTAATAGCAGAAAAACAGAGCAAAACAAAACAAAAAAGAAAGCAGGATCATTATGTACTATTTAGATTAATAGTATAAACGTGCATATAATCATTGTTATGAACTGAATATTTTTGTCCTCCCACTACAGTCATATATTGAAACAGTAGCCCTCAGTGTGATGGAATTAGAAGGTGGACCAACAGGAGGTGGTGAGGTCATGAGAATGGAGCCCTCATGAATGAAATTAGAGCACTTATAAAAGAAGCTCCAGGGAGCTCCCTTGCCCCTCCTGCCATGTGAGATCACAGAAAGACATCAGCAATCTGTAACCCAGCAGAGGGACCTCACCAGGATTTGACCTGATGGTGCCCTAACTTTGGACTTCTAGCTCCCAGAACTATGAGAAATAAACGTTCGTTGTTCAGGCCACCACGTCAATGGTATTGTATTAAAGCAGCCTAAAATGGACTAAACAATCATAATAATGTAAAATATGTCTAATGGTTTAGCTTCAAGTTGTGATTTAAATACACTGGGGAATAAGGAAAGACTCTCAAAGGCTAATAGATTGAAATCCTTATCTAGCATATTATAGGAAAAAAATAGGTAATAGAATTAGTAAACTAAGAAATAGTAGAGGAAACACGAAATAGAGTAACAATAGAATTTGGAAGACTAACAAAGGTTCTTAAGGTTCCTAGGAGGGGATGAGATTCAAAGGATTAGATCTGATATACAGAGTGCCTGAAGAACTATGGATGGAGGTTCGTGACATGGTACAGTAAGCAGTGAGCAAGACCATCCCCAAGAAAAAGAAATGCAAAAAGGCAAAATCGTAGTCCGAGGAGGCCTTACAAATTGCTGAGAAAAGAAGAGAAGCTAAAGGCAAAGGAGAAAAGGAAAGATATACACATTTGAATGCAGAGTTCTAAAGAATAGCAAGGAGAGACAAGAAAGCCTTTCTCAGTGATCAATGCAAAGAAATAGAGGAAAACAATAGAATGGGAAAGACTAGAGAACTCCTTAAGAAAATCAAAAAATGGGCCAAAGAACTAAATAGACATTTCTCCAAAGAAGACAGACGGATGGCTAACAAACACATGAAAAGATGCTCAACGTCACTCATTATCAGAGAAATGCAAATCAAGACCACAATGAGATACCACTTCACACCAGTCAGAATGGCTGCGATCCAAAAGTCTGCAAGCAATAAATGCTGGAGAGGGTGTGGAGAAAAGGGAACCCTTTTACACTGTTGGTGGGAATGCAAACTAGTACAGCCACTATGGAGAACAGTGTGGAGATTCCTTAAGAAATTGCAAATAGAACTGCCTTATGACCCAGCAAT
>SJYX01000050.1:72387-89643 GCA_006410675.1 Oreotragus oreotragus
CTCCAGTACTTTGGCCACCTCATGCAAAGAGTTGACTCATTGGAAAAGACTCTGATGCTGGGAGGGATTGGGGGCAGGAGGAAAAGGGGATGACAGAGGATGAGATGGCTGGATGGCATCACCTACTCGATGGACGTGAGTTTGAGTGAACTCCGGGAGTTGGTAATGGACAGGAAGGCCTGGCGTGCTGCGATTCATGGGGTCGCAAAGAGTTGGACACGACTGAGTGACTGAACTAACTAACAGTACAAAATAAAAAGTTTAAAGTTTGGGGGGAAAAATAGAGTCACATGCACTCAGAATTTGTCTAGTTTTCATCATCAGCAAAGGGAACTAAAGTAGAAGTTGCAGTCAAATTTTGGGCAATAGACTTAACATATTTTAGTGGAATATTGCCCAAAAGTAGTCTTTAATTGTCTGAGTAAATCACTTCTCTCCCAAAAACAGCTACATAAGAATATTTAGGGGGTCTTCCCTGGTGGTACAGTGGCTAAGACTCTACACTCCCAGTGCAGGGGGCCTGAGTTTGATCCCTCGTCAGGGAACTAGATCCCATATGCCACCATTAAGAGCTTGAATGCTGCAGCTGAAGAGCCCAGAAAGTATAACTAAGACCCAGCAGAGCCAAATAAATACTTTGGAAGCTTGTTTCATTGGGGAGTCAGTGTTGCTGAAAAGTGTCATTAACTCACGTGTCTTTAATTCGTACTTTTCTAACTTTTTATTTTCAGCATAATGGCAGAAACTGCTTCTCCATTGAAACACTTCGTGCTGGCTAAGAAGACAATTACAGCTATCTTCGACCAGTTACTGGAGTTTGTCACTGAAGGATCACATTTTGTTGAAGGTTAATTTCTCTAAGTTTTTAAAATAATTACTTTTGAAAATATATAGAGATCCTTTATTCTTTCAACCTTGATACAGAACACACACACAGCATTGTGCTATATGAAATACCATAAGAAAACCCATTTCTGCTGACCAAAGGAGGAAGATTGAATTATATTAATAGCAACTAGGAAAGAAGTGTATTTGTGAGGTCCTGTTCTAAGCACTTAATAATAGCTCATTTAATACTTAAATCAACACTGAGGCAGATTTTAATCACACTCATTTTAAAGATAAAGGACCTAAGGCAGTGGGGTGGGAGGTGGGAGGGAGGGGTTCATGTTTGGGAGTTCATGTACACCCATGACAGATTCATGTCAATGTATGCCAAAACCAATACAGTACTATAAAGTAAAATAAAGTAAAAATAAAATTAAAAACAAAAAAAGAAAATTAGAGATACCAAGGGAACATTTCATGCAAAGATGGGCACAATAAAGAACATAAATGGAATGGACCTGATAGAAACACAAGATATTAAGAAGAAGTGGCAAGAATACACAGAAGAACTACACAAAAAAGATCTTCACAGTCCATATAAAGACGATGGTATGATCACTCACCTAGAGCCAGACATCCCGGAATGTGAAGTCAAGTGGGCCTTAGGAAGCATCACTACGAACAAAGCTAGTGGAGGTGATGGAATTCCAGCTGAGCTATTTCAAATCCTAAAAGATGATGCTGTGAAAGTACTGCACTCAATATGCCGCAAATCTGAAAAACTCAGCAGTGGCCACAAGACTGGAAAAGGTCTGTTTTCATTCCAATCCCAAAGAAAGGCAATGGCAAGAATGTTCAAATTACTGCACAACTGCACTCATCTCACACGCTAGCAAAGTAATGCTCAAAATTTTCCAAGCCAGGCTTCAACAGTACAAGAACCATGAACCTGCAGATACTCAAGCTGGATTTAGAAAAGGCAGAGGAACCAGAGATCAAATTGCCAACATCCATTGGATCATCAAAAAAGCAAGAGAGTTTCCAAAAAACAGGGGCTTATGCTTTATTGACTACGCCAAAGCCTTTGACTGCGTGGATCACAATGAACTGTGGAAAATTCTTTAAGAGATGGGAATACCAGACCCCCTTACCTGCCTCCTGAGAAATCTCTATGCAGGACAAGAATCAACTGGAAGAACTGGACAAGGAACAACAGACTGGTTCCAAGTAGGGAAAGGAGTATGTCAGGGCTGTATGTTGTCATCCTGCTTATTTAATTTATATGTAAAGTACATCATGAGAAATGCTGGGTTGGATGAGGCACAAGCTGGAATCAAGATTGCCAGGTGAAATATCAATAACTTCAGATACGCAGATGACACCACCCTTATGGCAGAAAGCAAAGAAGAACAAAGGAGCCTCTTGATGAAAGTGAATGAGGAAAGAGAAAAAGTTGGCCTAAAACTCAACTTTCAAAAAATGAATATCATGGCATCCAGCCCCATCATTTCATGGCAAATAGATGGGGAAACAGTGGAAACAATAACAGACTTTATTTTGGGGGCTCCAAAATCATTGCAGATGGTGACTGTAGCCATTAAATTAAAGACGCTTGCTCCTTGGAAAAAAAGCTGTGAGCAACCTAGGCAGCATATTAAAAAGCAGAGACATTACTGACAAAGGTTCATCTAGTCAAAGCTATGGTTTTTCCAGTAGTTTTGTATGGATGTGAGAGCTGGACCATAAAGAAAGCTGAGCACTGAAGAACGGATGCTTTTGAACTGTGGTGCTGGAGAAGACTCTTGAAAGTCCCTTGGACTGCAAGAAGATCCAAGCAGTTAATTTTAAAGGAAATCAGTCCTGAATATTTATGGGAAGAACTGATGCTAAAGCTGAAGCTCCAATACTTTGGCCACCTGATGCGAAGAACTGACTTAATGGAAAAGACCCTGACGTTGGGAAAGATTGAAGGCAGGAGGAGAAGGGGATGATAGAGGAAGAGATGGTTGGATGGCATCACCAACTCGATGGACATGAGTCTGAGCAAGCTCTGGGAGTTGTCGATGGATAGGGAAGCCTGGCAATGCTGCAGTCCACGGGGTCACAAAGAGTCGGACATGACTGAGTGACTGAACTGTACTGAATGAGGAGGGGATGAAATTGTTTCTGGCCAGGAGAAGAGCAAAGAAATGCTGATTTTTATTAGAGATGTTTTATCATTGTTCAATATTCAAGTGTAACTTAATCAAAATTTAAATAAAGAAGAAAATCCAGCCAGCACATAGAAGAACAAAAGTAAGCAAAATGGAAATGTAAAAACTTTGGAAAAAGAACACATGGTAACTTGAATACATGCACATATAGGTCAAAGACTAGGTATCATAAGGATTAGGATAGCACTGCAAAATGCAAAGGTTAAAAATCTTGATGAGATAGAAGTGACCATAGAATGGAAAAACTGAGCATTTGAGGAGAAGAGAGTATAAAGTATTAACATCATCTTTCATAGAATTCAGTCATTTAATACTAATTTGAATATAAAGTGACTCAATTATGTCACTATTTTTTGTAACTTCAGTTTTCTTAATAGAAATGACATTGACAGTGTTCTGAACAGAAAAAAATTACCTGATAATTAATGTTCTTTGATTTTACCTTATATTATTTCATGTCATTTAAAATTATTTTATTTAAAAATAGCATATAGTTTATGTTCTCACTTTCAAATAATCCTGCCCATCTAACTCAAAATGCAGCATAATTCTATTGGCTGTGAGCAACCAACAGTTGTACATGAAAGGTAAATTTTGAGAGACATATGACTTCTTTCATGTTACTCTTCCATATCACTAATATTTTTGTAGTAAAATTGTATTTCTTTATAAAACAATGCAATGATTCTTAAAAATTAGTTCGTTAAGGTATTAAGTACAAAGAACAAAACACCAAAACTGCTGTATTCCATAAATATTTTCCCCCCTCTGGATATAATATGCATTTTCTATACCACTGAAATTGCAATTAATAACACAATGACTTTGAGAATTATTATATCTTTATTGATTTATCTATGTCTTTCCTCATGATATAAATAGCATCTCCAAGGAAGATGCTGCTGCTTTAAATTCACAGATTCCTACACAAAGCAGAGCATAATTTCTTGAACAGATATTCAACAAATGTATAAAAATATATTTTAAAATACATTTATATCACAGAATGAGAAAAAAAACATCTGGCAGAAAACATATGGGAATCATACACAAGTTCTATATGAATCATCAGCATAATTTTGCTTTTCTCTACATGTGTTTCACTCAGCCTCAATGCTAAATAAATATTTATTAAACAAACACAAACATAGTGTTATAATTCAGCATTTCTATATTTGAGGAACAGTAGGGGAAGAATTTTCCTATCTTACACATAGCCAGAGTAAGTTGCTATTTAGTTCTAGAATAATTAGAGTAAAAATAAAACTAATAACAAATTATCAAGCACTTAGTATAAACTAGGACTCTTGCTGTTTTACATATGTTATTTCACTTAATCTTCTAAATTTACCCTATTAACTTACCCTATGTACTCTAATATTATTCTTATCTTATTTTACAGATGAGAAAACTAAATTCGATTTTGGATTTAAGAATCCAGCACAGGCGGTCTGACTCTACTGTCTGCACTTTTAACCTCTAATAGCAGAGGACACAATAACATTATTTAAAAGGTTAAAATAGATTCTCTGTAGTGCTATGAGCTAGATTAGTCTCTATTAAGCAGATTATGAGTTAAAATCAAATATGGAAAGTATGTGAAATTCACTGGGAGCCTGGTTTCCTATCAAGGAAAAAAGAGGAAATAAACCAACACTACAGGAGTATGGATGTCTGTGAAGAATGTATATAACTTCCTTCCTGACTAAAACTTAAATCCCTGAAATTATAGATCAAGCTATAAGGATGTAGTAAAGCACAGAATGAATACTGCCCCACTCCAGTACTCTTGCCTGGAAAATCCCATGGACGGAGGAGCCTGGTAGGCTGCAGTCCGTAGGGTCGCTGAGAGTTGGACATGACTCAGTGACTTCACTTTCATGCACTGGAGAAGGAAATGGCAACCCACTCCAGTGTTCTTGCCTGGAGAATCCCAGGGACGGTGGAGCCTGGTGGGCTGCCATCTCTGGGGTTGCACAGAGTTGGACATGACTGAAGCGACTTAGCAGCAGCATATGGTTGGATATCACACTACCATAAGGAGATAACCATAGAAAATCAATTCTAGAGACAATCATAACCTATCTTTCAAAATTTCCCAAGGAAATTAGACAGGAAGTTTCTCTCAACACTTAGAGGCCATTTTTTTCTTAAGCTAAAATTGTACCTTCCTTTAAAATTTATATTTGACTTATACTTAGTAACCTCTGTTTGCCAATTTTCAGAAACTAAGAATAGCATTAAATCTCTCTCTTTCCTATGGATTTCATTAATTCAGGCTTTTACTCTTTAATTTTATCAAATATTATTTATTGAGATGTTTCATGAGCCAGCTATGTTTCTAAGCATTTAACATGCATTACTTCATTTACTATTCATAAAACTGTATGGAGTTGGCCTTGTTATTTTTGTTTTACTGATGATCACATTGATTAACTTGTCATGGCTGGAAGATAGTAAATGGTCTTTAAGTTACCTTCCAATCTTTTTGTATAAAACTGTGTTGAGTCAAAATACAAAAGTTAATTAAAAGGCCTTCCACAGCCATGACTTTCTTTTTCCTTATTCTAGAAAAGAGACTATCCTTGAGTAACAACTGAATTGCAGACTCAACAATAGTTCTCTATGATTTCTCAAGAGGAGCCTACTAGCCTTGAAATGAACTTCGTTTTATGCACTTGAACTATATCAAACCTAAATCATTATTCTGCCCATTTAAACAGAGTTATTGTTATTAATGTTGGCCAAATTTTATAGGCTGTGAAATGAAACCATAAAGGATGAACCTGAAATATAGAAACATAGAATGTTCATTCCTGTAAAGTGTCACCAGATAAAGGGAAATTGCTACTGAAGAAGCAATTATGGTCTGCAAATAAATTATTTAAAATGTAAATCTCAGGTCTAGCAACATAAAGTAAATGCCAGCTTATACTACAATGGTAGGAAAAAAATAGACTTAAATTTATTATAAAGTGTTCCTTAAGATTCCATAATGATGCCTTTTTAATTTCTCTTACAAAAAACTGAACACATCTTCAAGTCTCAAGAAAATTTGTACTAATAATTGATATTGATAGTTGCTTTTGCTATGAGATTAAATTAGACTACATATTGCCAAAAGGAAGAGACTGATCATGAATCTAAATATTTCCTATATATATGCACAGCTTCAAATGGCAGATTTTCCTCTTTTTGAGTAAGATCTCATTTCTTACCCATGTTTGTGTATAATGGAGAAAGACTGAATGATGCATCTTTTCAATATTATAGTTTTCTAACTGGTAACCAAAGTGCGGAAGAAAACAAAAATATACAAAGAAATAACTTAGAGCCATCATGCACTTATTAGAGATAACATGAACATTAATCTTGATCTAATCATACACAAATGTATATCATTATTCAAATTATATAGGTAACTGAATTGGTCTTATACTCTAATTTGTACTCTAGTACAACAGGGGAACAAAACTAAGGATTTTCCAAAGGCAGTAAGGTAGCAAAATACACTATCACTCATATTTCTCCTTCACAAAAGTTGGTTAATTTCACTTATTAATAGTGCCCTAAAGCTTCCCTAGTGGCTCAGACGCTAAAGTGCCTGTCTGCAATGTAGGAGACCTGGGTTCAATCCCTGGGTTGGGAAGATGCCTTGGAGAAGGAAATGGCAGCCCACTCTAGTATTCTTGCCTGGAAAATCCCATGGACCGCAGAGTCTGGTAAGCTACCGTCCATGGGGTCGCAAAGAGTCAGACAGGACCGAGCAACTTCACATTTACTTTCAAAAGTACCAGGCATTTTCTGTGTATTTCTGTGTAGCATCCCACACCTTCCTGGCCCAGGAGCTTCAGCGTGATGGTCAGTTGTTAACCACACTCACCACTTCCAACCTCTGCTGTGCCTCTGAAGACTTCCTCTGCATCTGAGAGAGCTTCTCCTACTTAGCAGCTTGGAAGTGCTGGAGGGCTGGAGGCAACCCTCAGTCAATGAGGGATGTAAGTCAGTGTGTAAATGGGTCAGCTTCCCATCTTTCAGTGTAACAGTTCTTAGGTTTGTTCTCCACAGTAATGAGAAGGTTCCCAGTCATACTCAATTAGGCTTGCCCATCACATTATTCTTCTTATTAATATGCACAGTATTTGCTTTTCTCCCTTTCTTGTCTCACATTCCCAATTCTCTTACTAGTGCTTCATGGGGCTAATCTTTAAACTACTTGCTCTCATGCCCATTTCTTAGCGTCTTCTTCAGGAGAAATCTCTATAAACATAGTTGTTAATTTAGTTTTTCTTTTCAAATACAGCAAGGTACCAACATATCACTTTAAGATAATACTTTTCAGCATGCGGAGGAACAGCTACCACCAAAAAATGCAGAACCGTCCCCTTTTCTTTTTCCTTTTAAGATGCAAATAAATGCTTTTATGCTTCATAGAACAACCTTGAAGAGAAATTTTTCTGTAAGGAAAGCATGGTGTTAATTGTTACAGGATTATTTTGCAAAGACCTCCTATCCCTTCATGTGAAGTTGCTCAGTCGTGTCCGACTCTTTGCGACCCCATGGACTGTACCCTATCAGGCTCCTCCATCCATGGGATTTTCCAGGCAAGAGTGCTGGAGTGGATTGCCATTTCCTTCTCCAGGGGATCTTCCCCACCCAGGAATTGAACCTGGGTCTCCTGCATTGCAGGCAGATGCTTTACCGTCTGAGCCACCAGGGAAGCCATCCCCTCATATATAAACTGCAAATCTCATTCAACTCCCATCTCTATCACTCTTTGTTGCTCATGAAAATTGCTAATAGTTTATTTAAAATTATAAACATAAAAGGCACTAGATCTGTGAGGTTTTAAAATGTTTCAAACTTACTCAGTAAAAATTGATGGAATTCTGTTTCTGCAACGTCCATATCCCTTCACTCCTTTCATTGCCATTACTCTATAGATTACTGAATTGGACAACATTGACTATGAGACAGCCCATTATTTGATATTCCTTTAAGAAAAGAATACTGCGATCAAATAAAATACGATATACTGCAAATTTTAAGATAAATTTTGATTCCAGAGAATTTGACTCACCTAAAACAAAACACATTATCAGAATCAATTAAATATGGGAGTAGTATCAGCTCATACAATATCTTCGGTGTTTCTCATTTCTCCAACTCACACTTAAAAATGAGTTCCTTAGGACCTGAATATTTTTTGTGATCTCTGAGGACTGAGTCCTTCCCTATGGATTTCATCACCCAGGCCCCCAAGCCCACTCCAATGGAACACCAGAAGGGGAAAGAAAGGAACGATAGGGTTATTTATTGATCCTGTTACTCACTCCCCCATTCTAATTTTGGCAGAGCTGTTTTTTCTTCTATAATTCTTCTGTGGTTTCAATTTTCATGCATCTCTTGCAACCATCTTTTCTCCATTTCCCTCACTGGCCTAGTAAAAGATTTGTTCTTAGTCTTTAAAAGGTTCACTAACCCTCTTTGGGTTCTTCATCCTGCATATCATAATAAATTTTTTCAGTTGAATTATTTGACAGTGGCATCTGTTTCTTGCTGGGATCCTAATAAATACAGGTATCAGGGGTGGTCCAGGAAATAGACTCTATAAAAGGGATTTTAGAATTGGGTTGATCTCAATAATTGTGGAGAACACAAGCAACCTCTCATTAAGGGAAAATAGTACACTGGCAATGTAGGGCACACAGGAACACCATAATGGCATAGTAGTATAATGGGATGGATTGTCAGTGGAGGAGAAAGTTTGGGGAGATCGAATGTCTATGGTGGCAACAGGGATTACAGAGATGGAGCAGGTTGGTATTATGACTTCTTTGTTCTAGAGAGAAAGCATTCACACAAAGACAGAGCTACAATTCCAGTAGTAGGCAAAATCCTCCAAGAATCATAAACTAATATAAAAGCACTATTTAGAAAGTTGTGGAATCCTAAGACTTGAGATCTAGAAAGACTAGGGCAGAGATGAGGCTAAAAATTTTAGCTCCCAAATATCCCTGCTTCTTTTTTAACCAAAGGAATCTGTGCTCCTTGTAAGAATAAGTAAATAAAAATTGAATTGAATCAAATTAAAAGTTTTCAAGAGCTTTAGAGGCAACTGCCCCATCAGTGATGTCAACATTTCTCAGTATCCATGCCAACATCCCTCACTGACTGCCTCTAATACCAATAACTAAAGTTAGATCCCATAAGTGAAAGGAATATTCTAGAGAAACTATTTCAAACATAGAAATTATTACAAGACCTTGCCAATATACATCAGCATGAGCCTAGAAAGTATTATGGAATGGATTTTAAAAGTTATTAGACCAAGGAGGGCAAAATAGAGGATTAAATCCAACTGAATTCATCAAAATGGTTACACTCATATAGGAGGCAGAATGTGATGTGTTATCTCAAGTACCTGAGCGGCATTTGCAGCCGATTATGATGGTAACCCACTCCAGTACTCTTGCCTGGAAAATCCCATGGGCGGAGGAGCTTGGTGGGTTGCAGTCCATGGGGTCACTGATTCGGACACGACTGAGCAACTTCACTTTCACTTTTCACTTTCATGCACTGGAGAAGGAAATGGCAATCCACTCCAGTGTTCTTGCCTGGAGAATCCCAGGGACGGGGGAGCCTGGTGGGCTGCCGTCTCTGGGGTCACACAGAGTCGGACACGACTGAAGTGACTTAGCAGCAGCAGCATGATGCATAATCAAAGCTTGGACTCCATGGTGGCTTAAAATCGATGTGACTACAATGCTAGAATTTGCCTACTATGATGGAGAGAAGAGGTCAGCATGCAAGGTGGTTTTTTTTTTTTTTTTTAATAAAGGGCTAGATAATACTCTAGGCTGTGTGGGACACACACAATATATTCAATATTGTTCTTTGTTCCTTTTTTTTTTAGGTGGGCTGCCGTCTCTGGGGTCACACAGAGTCGGACACGACTGAAGTGACTTAGCAGCAGCAGCAAGGATCAATATGGAATTTCTAAGTTTGTGTAACTGCTCAGAAAATCCAAAGGTAGACTTGAGGGTGTTCAAGTATAGCTGAACATATGGGTTCATAGGCTCCAACAGTGTTCATAAGTCCACAGGTCCCAGGCTGGCTTCTCCTCTCTTGCCTGTTTTCTTTCCCAGGCAGGCTCTAGCCAGGTGACTTTCCTTGGCAGCTCTAGGGTGAGCTCAGCCACACAGCAGGCAACTCTCAGCTCAAAGAGACAACCTCTCTCCCAGTATCTCCAGCGAAAGTTCCAGGACTGAGTCTCATTGGCTCAGCTTGGGTTATATTCTCAACCCAAAGGCGATCATCTCGACCAAGAGGATAGAAAATGATGATTGATCAGGTGTAGATCACATGCCCAGCCCTGGAGCAGAGCAGGTGAGGTCTGGATTCCCCACTGGATCGCTGGGACCAGAGTGAAAATAGGTTGCTTATAATTAGGAAGTGAATGCCATGCAGGTCACAGAGCAGATCTCCAGCTCATGCTCCCCCTATGTGTAGATGAACAGTCTCTTCTGGGGTCTTATTTGACTCATATGGGTCCTGGATTGTGACACTGAAATAGAACAGGGCCTTCCTGGGCCCAGGTACACTGCCTTAGACTCCTTGAGAGCTTTGTACTTCTCTTGTTTCCTTATAGTGTGTCTTTCTGGAAGACAGAAAAATGAGATTTAGATGGCACTTCTGAAAGAGCCTTTATCTCCAATGACTGGCCCACGTGCACTGGACAATCAGAACGTCATGGGGAGGGTTGAGGGGAGGGCAGAGATGTTTGTCTCTCCAGGTCTAAGTTCCAGCTGTACCACCTGCTTCCCATGTGCTCTTGGACAGGTTAATCAAAGGAATTACTCCCTACCTCAAAGACTGGTGAGGATGTGAATACTTGAAATTATGAGAAAGTACTTGATAGACTATTAGTAGTTACAGTAATAGCTGTGTGTCAGTACACACATTATATTTCTTGCTTTTAAAATTTTCATTTATTTAGTTATTTGGCCATGCTTTTAATATATAAACTATAAATATATGAATAATAAGGTATTTGTTTATATAACGAATATATGTATGTATCGGGGTCTTTGCTGCTGCAGGGCTTTTCGCTAGCTAAGGCAAGCAGCGGCTGCCCTCTGATTGCGGGGCGTGGGCTTGTCATTGTGATCGTTTCTCTGGTTGCAGAGCACAGCCGCAATAGCTGTGGCTCTGGGCTTAGTTGCTTCAGGGCCTCTGGATCTTCCCAGGCCAGGGATTGAACTCATGTCTCCTGCATGGTAGGCAGATTCTTTGCCACTGAGCCACCAGGGAACGCCTATTTCTTGCATTTTAAAGGAAAGAGAAATGAGTCCCAGAGAGGCTAAGGGACTTAGTCACGGTTACCCAGTTGGTAAACAGTAGAGCTAAGATTTGAATCCCGGCCTTTTTCACCTCAAAGCCTACATTTCCTCCCCCATGCAGATAGTGGCAGACACCCCAGGTTGCCTCTAGAAACTCTCTCTTTCCCTCATCATTCTTTCTTCCTCACCAACAAGACCCTATTTTGCTGTGGGTAGAAATGGGCCTAGCTCTTCATCATGCCTCATGATTAGTCTAAGCTAACCCTAACTCTCCCACTTCCCTCTATGGGATATTTACTTCCCCAGGCTCCTTTGCCACAAGAAGTGACCAGTGAGATATAAAGGGGAGTCTTCTAAGGGAGGTTTTGGGAATCATCTTCCACCTAGTTAAAAAGAAACATAGTTTCTTCTTTCCCCATTCTCTTCTGCTTGGACCTCTTGTCTGAAGACATATGCCTGGAGCTGTTGCAACCATCTTGTGATCATGAGGTAGCAAGCACAAGGGTAAAAAGCCAACTTGATGGCAATGCAGAAGCCTAACTCTTTGTGGATACCTTTGAGTCAGTGAAAAAAATGAGTGAAATCACCTCCCTCCAGACTTTCTGTAAGTAAATAGTAATAAATGTTCTTTCATTGTAAGTGATCACTGCTAAATGAGATTTAAACTGGTACAGCCTCTAGTTTTAATTTGAACAGAAGAGTAAGGTAATTCTCTTTGCACTTCATTTTTCCCTTCTATAAAATAAGGTTGTTGGAGTAGAACACCTCTAAGGTGTCTTCTTCACTCTAGTGGAGAAGGAAATGGCAACCTACTCCAGTAATCTTGCCTGGATATTATCCATGGACAGAGGAGCCTGGCAGGCTACAGTCCATGTCGGACACAAATGAGCACACGTACTCATGACTCTAAGATTCCCTCATTCTGTGACTACCTCTGAACCAGGGCTGTTAGGGGACCCTATAAGCCATTCAGTCCAACTAAAGAAAAGGACCCCAGAGGAGTAGCATGTGGGGGTATTTTGGAGGCCTGGGCCTGAAGGGACGTATTGTACAACTTGGCTTAGAGGGCCTAGCACTGCTTTGGCTGAATTCACAGACCCACTTTGTTGAGGAGCGACATCGGAAATACTTATCAATCTTATAGCACAAAATCTGACCTCAAAGGGACCCAGGCTGCCCCGCGGTGCATCTGGGATGGCCATCAGCCCCGACTGAAGTGCAGCCCCCTTCTGCTCTCCTGCTTGTCATCCCTGCCAGGGCTTGTCTCCCCGCAGTGGCTGCTCTCTGCGCCCACTGGAGCTCCTGCCACCGTCTGGGGCCACCAGAGACACCTTGGCCTTGCGGTTTGCCAGAAGAGTGGCTTCTGCCACCGTTAGAGCCAGGGCTTCTGCCTCTGACATCTCGGTCCTTTCCTGAAACAAAATTTGAAGATTGATTGTAATTGACCAAGGAAGGGCTTTGTGGGTTCTGCCACCTCCCTCATTCCCCCGTTATTTGCCTTCTCCACCAGGACTGTCACCAAGACCACCTACCCCTGAAGTTTCTGCCCATCAATAAAGTGGATTCTATCACAATATCACTCAACCTTATTATTTACTTCCATACTGTTCAACTAACCTCTTGAGAGGAGTTCTTTAGTGTCTAACTTAGCCAGGTTGGCAGGCTTTCAAGAGCCTTCTCTTGAGAAAAGCTTGTTTGGCTCGCCTTAAAGTTTTCTTGTCCATCCACCTTCAGAGGCCTTGCATGCGTGGCTGCTCTGACTTCTTCCATGGGGGCCTGCTGACAAATACAGTTTCTCTGGAGTGATTGGTGCCTGCCTCTTCCAACACCTCGCAGTTGGTGAACATTCCGCATTGTTCACAAAGCTCCTCAGGCTCCTGTAGTTCATCTCCAAATTCAAGTTCCCAGTGAGGAGCCTCTGTAGCCATGGGACCTCAACATGGTAGTTGTTACAGCAGACACTGCCACCACCTTCCTCGGGGACATCCACAACAGAAAGAAACTGATCCAGACCAGACCCCAGAATTTCTTGTTTTCTGAACCAAGTCAGGCTGGTGAGACACACTTTCACTTTTTCTCCTCAAAAGCAAAGACATAACTTTGCCAACAAAGATCCACCTAGTCAAAGCTATGGTTTTTCCAGTAGTCATGTATGCATGTGAGAGTTGGACCATAAAGAAAGCTGAGAAGATTTATTTGAGAAAGATTCTTCTATGCTTTCAACACAAGAAATCTTTTCCAAAGCATTCCCCCAGAGACTTGCAGCCATGTGTACCATCATTTTTTGGAGCCCAAATGCCACAATAGCACACTGGTAAAAGGGAACTTTAGGAAGTCAGATGTAATAATAAATAACATCTTGCTTGGGGTATATCTAATCACAGTTTCAGTGGACCTACAGAGCTATCCTGCTGGATTTTGTTTTTTTAAGCCAGGGATGTATGTGGGCAATACATATATGCAGCAAATGGCAGAATCCTTACAGAGATTGAGGATATTATTTAGGAGGTGAAAAATATAAGTCTCTGGAACTGTTCAACCCCATCCCCATCACCACCACCAATATAGTAAGTAAGATAAAACAAATTACTACATGACTTGTGTCTGAAAATATACTGGCACTAGTCCAAGGGAGTGATCGCTGCATTTTAGCCCACTCAGTTGTTCCCAAAAAAGAATGGGCAATGGAAATTTTCCCAGTTGGTAGAACTTTGGGTAGTATCTAATTGTCCACTTTACTTTGAAGAAAAGGCTTAAACTATGGATCTACGTCAAGTAAAAGAAGAAAAAGAAAAGAATATGCTCATTCAATTAACCTAGACTAGGTTACTAATTAAGAAAATATATCTAGGAACATGTGCCTATAAGTTACTTTCTTCCATGCAGTGATGCCCTTATATTCTTTGTGGTTTATCTAAAAGCAAGTTAGACAGACACTACATTAGCCAATGCCAACTTTATGAATAATAAAGACAATATCTGATTTTCCCTCCGCTTTATTCTTTTCTCCTATATCTCAACTGCTTACCAACTTATGCATGGATGAAGGATATTTACTGTTCCATCCCCATCTCCATCCTCAATACAAGTCCCTGAGGTTTTTACTGAAAAGTGGCTTTGTCACTAATGCTATGTATCTCAGGCCCCAGGTGCAGAAACTGTCTTTAGCCATATAGAATAGATGTGTTTTACCAATGGATGCCACAAAGATCAGTGACAAAACCAGACTGAACTGGCTAGATTCAAGATAGTGGGCAAATTAGGCTCAAATCACCACTTTTCCTGCCTTGATTTATCTCTGTGTTTCCATACCAACTCCTGAGAGCTGAAGAACACTTCCCCTGATTTACCTCTGTGTTTGTTTCAAAGCTACCTGGTGTCTGGCAGATATGCTCTGCAGCTGCATTTTGAGAGATCTATGCTCTGAGAGATAGACAGCAGTCAACCACCCCAAACCAACTCTGACGAACACAGGACAGGCCTAAGCATGTGAAAGCTCGAGATGACCTAAAGTTACCTTTGCTTCATTACCATGCTACGATCTCTGCCCAAAGCGGGTTTTGTGCTCTCCTGAGCACAATGTCTGCCTGTGTAAAGGAACCTGGAAGCCTATGCATGCCCAGCTGCCCCCAGCTACCCCAGGAAATTTCCACGCTTTTCCTAAAGCCCTGATGACCTGTCTGCCTTCTACCCCTTAAAATACCCCTCTTCCCCTCCCTTAGGGGAGAAGCTATCTTTACAGCATGAGTCCTCCTTCTCCATTCCCATTTAAACAACTGAATAAAAGCTTGTCTTGCTTGAATCTGAGCAGGAAAGAATCCATTGACCAAGCCAGGGTATCTTCAATTCAGCTACAGTGGAGCCTTGTGTCTAATTAGGTACCAACTTAACACTTGATTGTAAATGTGACAAATTTCAAAGTAACATACACTGGAATTTCAGTCAATCATAATAAAATAAGAAATGTATTCATATGAATATTATGAGGGTTTTTTTTTTTTTACTATTCATAGGATTACAGTTTAAAAAAATATTTTTTAATTCAATTTTAGTCCAAAACAGAATTTTAAGCTTGAAAAGACACAAGTTAGAAAGTTTGAGAGAACTGCCCAAGGTAACACCAACAGTAAGTCCCAGAGATGGGGTTAAGTTCACATTATCTACTGCCAACTCTGGTTTGGGTATCAAAGCACCCTGTAGGCACTATTACTGAGAAAATGAAATAAATTGCAGTCCCTTTCTTGGGCTTTCCAGTGACTAGAAAGCACATGATCGTTGATCAGATTAAAAAGAGAATTAACTTCAATTTCACTAGCAAATCTAATTCAACTGTCCTAGCTCTGAGCAGGAGAAAAACATGTTGGCATTCCCTTATTTCTTTGTCTCCCTCTTTTCTCAAAAAACAAGATGGTGGCAATGGTAGAGAAAAAAAAGGAAAGAATGGCTAACCATGGATGGATTGAGAACAATGACCAAATAGTTTATATTTTTCTTCCTAAATTCCTTTTGTGAAAATGAATGCTATTACTAAAGTATGTAAACCAGACACAATAAATATACTCCATGTCCTCAGTTTTTAGTGGGATCACACAATTTATTTATATCAGCAAGAGTTTGATTATCACTTAGACACTAACATCTTTCAATGGTTTTGTTATGTGCAGAATTACATATGAGGTCACAATATATGAATATAACTAAGAATGCACCTTTAGAAGATTCACATTCTTCTGTGGGCATTGTAAAATATCTTAGAAATGGCAATATACTAGAAGATGTATGTACATACTAAAACAAAGAAGAGAATGAATTTCTGCCCATTCGTTGAAATCAATACCAGCAAGCATGTAACCCTCCACCCTTTCCTGATGTTTTGTACCTATTCTTCACCAGAAGGCGCTTTCCTGGTGGCTCAGAGGTTAAAGCATCTGTCTCCAATGAGGGAGACCTGGGTTCAATCCCTGGGTCGGGAAGATTCCCTGGAGAAGGAAATTGCAACCCACTC
Organism: Oreotragus oreotragus; assembly: GCA_006410675.1. Classification (NCBI taxonomy): domain Eukaryota; kingdom Metazoa; phylum Chordata; class Mammalia; order Artiodactyla; family Bovidae; genus Oreotragus; species Oreotragus oreotragus. Next base: position 88,776 of record SJYX01000050.1, read on the forward strand.
CAGTATTCTCGCCTGGAGAATCCCATGGACGGAGGAGCATGGTAGGCTACAGTCCACGGGGTCACAAATAGTTGGACACGACTGAGCGACTTCACCTTCACTACCTTCTCCAGAAGGGAAATAGCAGACCTAGCAAAGTGTTTCTCCTACCACTTGTAGGAGCAACCTGAGGCTTCCTGGGACCTGTGCTCAGAGTACACATGAGTTCTGTATAGAGATCACACAATAGTAAGTGATTAAAACATCAGGTGACTCTATAAAACATCTCAATTCCATTAACACTTGAGGTCAGCTTCATGGCCCCACTGTGACTTTGCTCTTTTATCTTATCATGTAGTCAAGGGGCCACTGGCCTCAGAATCACTTTGGCAGCTTGAAAAAATTAGAATTTCCTAGAATCAGTACCTAGGAAAGAATCACGCATCAGATAACTAAACACTGGAGTACTTCTTCACTTCACTCAAGTTTGAAAACTTGAGAAAAAGAAATGAATTGCAAANTTTATCTTATCATGTAGTCAAGGGGCCACTGGCCTCAGAATCACTTTGGCAGCTTGAAAAAATTAGAATTTCCTAGAATCAGTACCTAGGAAAGAATCACGCATCAGATAACTAAACACTGGAGTACTTCTTCACTTCACTCAAGTTTGAAAACTTGAGAAAAAGAAATGAATTGCAAAAAGGTGAAATGGTTGTCTGAGGAGGCCTTACAAATAGCTGAAAAAGAAGAGAAGCTAAAGGTAAAGGAGAAAAGGAAATATATACCCATTCGAATGCATAGTTCCAAAGAAAAGCAAGGAGAGATAAGAAAGCCTTCCTCGATCAATGCAAAGAAACAGAAGAAAACAATAGAATGGGAAAGACGAGAT
>SJYX01000050.1:96341-125207 GCA_006410675.1 Oreotragus oreotragus
CAAAAGAGTTGAACATGACTGAGCAACTTAAAAAACAACAATCTTAGGGAACCATTACTGTGTCCACCATAACATATGAACACTGCTTCAGCTCTGGTTCCTTCTCTCCTTTTCCTACAGCCTTCCCTGGTGGCTCAGTGGTTAAAGCATCTGCCTCCAATGCGGGAGACCTGGGTTCGACCCCTGGGTTGGGAAGATCCCCTGGAGAAGGAAATGGCAATCCACTCCAGTATTCTTGCCTGGAGAATCCCATGGACGGAGAAGCCTAGTAGGTTACAGTCCACGGGGTCGCAAAGAGTCGGACACGACTGAGCGACTTCACCTTCACCTCTGACATAAAACAGATAGATATACAAGCAAGAACACTCTCTGCTTCTCCTCACACAGTATTTGCAGGATAACCTTGATTAAACAGCTTAAATGATCACTGTTTACATTTCTCATTGAGTCAAAGTAAATGATACGTTAGAAGAATTTTCTAAGAGTCAATTAGTAGGGGTTTGAAAATTCCTTTGAGAATGCAAAGTATTAGGCAGATGCAAATTATTAGCCTTGCATTCTTAAACTACTCTATTGCAGGCATTTTACAGTATATTTTAATCACATCTGTATTACAGCTTTGATGATTTTAAATACCCTAATGGTCTTTATGAAAAACATTTTTTCTAGCATTTCATTGTAGATATTTTACTTCCTATTACTTCATTCATCTCTAAGAACCTCAAAAGTAGCAAAACTCTCTAAATTTTTATGATTATCAGTTGGAAACTGTGTTTATCTATTCTATCACTTATTAAGAATGTTTCTAAGTTGATCTACTAATAAGTAATGGTATCTTTTATGTTGTACATTATTCTATTAAAATGACTTTCTGTATATATGGCTATTTTATTGATTCAAAAAAGGAAATGCTCACGTGGGAGGGCTACCTGCTTGACCTGGATGTATATCTGAGTTTGTGTGAGAAAGAAGTGAGTTCACTACAGAGAGGCATACAGTGGCCAAGAGGCCAAGCTTTGGAGTCAGGCTGTCACGGAGTCCAATCAGGCAAATAATTACCATCTCTGAAACTAGATTACCTACTTGTAACATTCGGATAATAGAACTTATGAAATTGGTTCTTGTGAAAATTAAATGAGATAAAGTATGTTGAGCATTTATCACAGTTCCTGACACCTGTCAGCTTTAAAAAAAACTTCCTTTCAAACTTCTGGAAAGTGAAATATGCCTTTCAAGAGGGCATTTGCCAGAGGTAGGAAGCCAATTCCTGGGACACAGTGACTGGAAGTCATAGAGGGAATGTCACTTCCTTTAGAAAACTTCTCCAATCCTGACTCCTTCAAGGCCTATGTTCCAGTTTGGAGCTCCTGTGACTTCAAGAACTCCACCACTATCAAAGACAGAGTGACCCAGAGGCCCAGAGCTTGTCCTTAGCTACTTTTTTTCAAAATCATTTGATTTTCAATCTGTATATTTGTATGGTCACAATCTACCAATAGCAAGAAGTAATGATTTTTTATTTATGGTAGTGATATAATCTTTTTAAATGTATCATATTTAAGCTAAAAGAAATTTAGCCAAAAGAAAACATTTTCTTAAACAAGATGATGGGTAGTATAGTCAAAAACTGGGGAAGGTCTTCACTTCAGTTCAGTTCAGTCGCTCAGTCGTGTCCGACTCTTTGCAAGCCCATGAACCACAGCACGTCAGGCCTCCCTGTCCATCACCAACTCCCACAGTTCACTCAAACTCAGGTCCATCAAGTCGGTGATGCCATTCAGCCATCTCATCCTTTGTCGTCCCCTTCTCCTCCTGCCCCCAATCCCTCCCAACATCAGAGACTTTTCCAATGAGTCAACTCTTCGAATGAGGTGGCCAAAGTACTGGAGTTTCAGTTTCAGCATCAGTCCTTCCAAAGAAATCCCAGGGCTGATCTCCATTAGAATGGACTGGTTGGATCTCCTTGCAGTCCAAGGGACTCTCAAGAGTCTTCTCCAACACCACAGTTCAAAAGCATCAATTCTTCAGCACTCAGCTTTCTTCACAGTCCAACTATCACATCCATACATGACCACTGGAAAAACCATAGCCTTGACCAGATGGATTTTTGTTGGTAAAGTAATGTCTCTGCTTTTGAATATGCTATCTAGGTTGGTCATAACTTTCCTTCCAAGGAGTAAGCGTCTTTTAATTGCATGGCTGCAGTCACCATCTGCAGTNAACCATCCACAATAAGGCTTAGAAGAGTAATACAGTTAACTCTTTATTGTTGCAGGGCCAATACGCATCTTGTAAGTGTTAATTTATATCATCAATGTTTAAAAAACAATATGGCAGACAACACTAGGGACTTGCTTGGCTATAGAACCCTTTCCAAACAGTAAAACTCTACTCTTCCCACTGTATCACGATACATTCAAGGGATTAAAGTGACATAAGCATTGGAAAACGTTGAAAACAATGGCAACATAACCTATGAAATGTTAAGAAAAATATTTGGGAAAGAGACTCATGCTTTACTTAAATGAAAGAAATTATAATTCTCACTTATAATTTAAATGAGAGTTGAAACTTAGGCAATGTACAGCAGTAGTCACTGAAGGTAACATGGTGACTACAGGAACAACACTGAATTGTATACTTAAAACTGGCTAAGACAGTATACATATATTATTTTTAATTGAAATATAATTGACCTACCTCACTGTGTTAATTTCAGGTGCAAAACACAATGATGTGACACTTTTTAAAATTACAAATAATCACCATAAGTCTAATTACCATCTGTTAAAATACAAATTTATTACAATATTATTGACTATATTCCCCCTGTTGTACATTTAGCCCTGCCCCCCGTGACTCATTTATTTTGTCTGAAAGCTTGCACCTCTTAGTCTCTCTCACCACTCACTCATCCCCTCTCCCTCCTTCTCAATGGCAACCAGTGTTTGCTCTTTGTATCTAAGACTTTGTTTTGGCTTCATTACATTGGACAACTTGTTTTATCTTCTATATAAGTTAAATCATACCGAATTTGTCTTTCTTTAAGTTAATAAAAATAATTCATTTTTAATGACTTAACTAAAATAATTATTTAAATTAATAAAAATAATCTTGTCTGGAGGATGATCTGTTCTTCTATCCAATAAATCACTGTGGATTTCCTAGCCCAGGCAGCGGTGGCGGCCTGCGCACTACAAGCGTGGCAGAGAGCTATCCCACATCCGAGGTCAGGGGCAGCGGCCTAGAGTGCCAGGCTGCAATAGCGCAGAAATGGCNAATTAATAAAAATAATCTTGTCTGGAGGATGATCTGTTCTTCTATCCAATAAATCACTGTGGATTTCCTAGCCCAGGCAGCGGTGGCGGCCTGCGCACTACAAGCGTGGCAGAGAGCTATCCCACATCCGAGGTCAGGGGCAGCGGCCTAGAGTGCCAGGCTGCAATAGCGCAGAAATGGCCGAGAGGAGCTACCCCGCGTCTGAGGTCAGGGGTGATGGCCGGGAGGAGATACCCTGCATCCGAAGCCAAGGGTGACGGCCGAGAGGAGCCACCCCGTGTCTGAGGCCAGGGGCAGCGCCCGAGGGGAGCCACCCTGCGCCCGAGGCCAGGGGCAGCACCCAAGGCCAGGGGCAGCGGCCGGGAGGAGCAATCCCACGTCCAAGGAGTGGTGGCTGCCTGGGCGCAGGAGGGCCTAGAGGAGCCATTCTACGCTGAAGGTCAGGAAGGGCGGTGGAAGGAGATACCCCGCATCCAAGGTAAGGAGCAGCAGCTGTGCTTTGCTGGAGCAGCCGTGAAGAGATACCCCACGCCCAAGGTAAGAGAAACCCAAGTAAGATGGTAGGTGTTGCAAGAGGGCATCAGAGGGCAGACACACTGAAACCATAATCACAGAAAACTAGTCAATCTAATCACACTANTTAAATGAGGCAAGAGCACAGCAGAAATATTTACAAATGCTACATCACCAAATAGCCATACAAATGTAATTTTAAAGTGTATATGCAAATAGTAAATGTATTAAAGCAACAATGCTAAACAAGTAAAAGTATTAGAAGTAAACATAGAAAAACAAAAACTAGATGTACATATATCTCTTTTTTCTACTTTTTTAACCCTGTTACATATTTTCAACCATGTGTATGTATTATTTTAGAAAAAAAGAATAAAGAAAATGATTTAATCTTCTAGACATAAATGCAGAATATTAAATTTCATAATCTTTTAGACAATAATAACAGTTTTTCTATTTACCCCAAAAGATATTTTAATTAACTAAATACTCTAAGTTGTATTAAAAGGTTATAGAAATCTTAGTTAAAATAACTAAAGTGTTTGTTATCAGATTTAACCATGAACGTAATACTGAGGACTGCCTTTAAATTATCTTTGTGTAAAAGATTCTGTGAGTTTTAAACATTTTTCATAATCAAAGGCAGTTCATGTGCAAACCAAACAATTAAGAAAGAACCTGGAAATCCCAGGCTGGTTATCTAAGGGTAGATATAGAACTCCAAGGATATTCATAAACAGGGCATTCAGAAATGGTTTCACCTTTATTTATTCTCTTTCATAAACTTAGTCAGCAACTCTAATGTCACATTTTGTACTAGCTCATCAGGAAGCATCTATCAGTGTGCTTCTCTCTGCTGAATGGATGCCAGAGGTTACCCATTCCTTTAAATAGCATCCAATCTATTTGAGTAATAGCAGTCATTGTCATATTAACGTTGCTTTCTATGTGACCTACTAAGTTAGTCCATCTTCAAGGCATAAAACTCATCCTCTAAGTTATTTGCATTTATATCAGTTTCTGTTTTAGGCAGAAAAATATTTCAGCAATAATTTATTTGAGTGACTCTTATTAGCCCATATAGTTGCATCAAACCTGTGCTTCATTGATAAACATTTCTAACATGAAAAACATCTGTTTATGGCCATGTCAAGTTGTTCTTAATTTTAGAATCTTCTAATGAATGAAATCCCAATAATTAAACAATGTGAGGCTATTTACATAGCCTACATGATTACTGAGACAGTGGCAGATTTATACATTTAACATGTGAAAATATCTTTTAAGTTATTTTCTCAGTTAATATGCACACATGCTATCTGAATATCAACATCATAAACACAACACTCCAAAATACTCTTATCTTAGAATTCCCTAGGTTCTTTCCCAGTTCCATTTCATCCCCACATTTCCTCCTGTTTTCTCTGGCACATCCCATAATAAAAGTCCCACCAGAAAAGTCAGAAATAATCATAAGAGAATTTAAAAAATCAGCAAATTGTGCCCTACTTAGCCTGCCAATGCCATTTCCCTATCTATAGCCCCCTCCACCTTTATTTCTATGATAAGCCTCCTTCCCTTCCGCTCATTTCAAATGTGGTCAACAGCAGAATGAGAACTTTATTTACCCAATGAGATGAACAGAACTGAAGGAAAAAACGAAAAAGAGTGCCATCAATCTCTGGTTGAAAGAACTCAGGAATCTCAAGAAATTGCCATTTAACAGGGATTGTAATTTTTGTGCAAAAGAACTTACTTCTCTTCCAGTATTGTGATAACAAAGCATACCATGGTTAAAAACATTTATGAGACAATGGTTTCAAGGAAATTGAACAGACCCTGTTAGTTGCAGAATTTCTCAGGCTATTTTAATGACCATATATATATATATATGATATATATAGATCAAAACTTATTTCACCACAGAACACCTTTTTTTCCCAAGGAATATATATGGTAGGGAATAACAGGGGCAACGCAGTATTAAAGGAACGAAGCTCGAAAGTATGAACTCTAGATTTTTGAGGCATCGACCACCAGGTAAGAGAAGTATGAGTCACCCTCCATAATGTCCCGCGTGGCTGCTGGCCCTCCTGCCTTGCAGCAACCAGGAGAGTCATCAATTACAGGGTACCCACCCGTTTCAAGTACTACTAAGCACAACACAGTATTAAAGGAACGAAGCTCGAAAGTATGAACTCTAGATTTTTGAGGCATCGACCACCAGGTAAGAGAAGTATGAGTCACCCTCCATAATGTCCCGCGTGGCTGCTGGCCCTCCTGCCTTGCAGCAACCAGGAGAGTCATCAATTACAGGGTACCCACCCGTTTCAAGTACTACTAAGCGCTCTTTCATTTCATTGTGAGCTACAGAAAGGTCTTGTCACAGAGTAACTAAAGGTCCTATGACTAACTACTAGGTGATTCTGCTAGGCTTTGAATTCAGAATGAGGAGTTCAGAGTCTAGATTTTTATATGCACCAGATCAGAGAATTATTCTAAGAGGTCATACAATAAAACACTACATGTGAACATACTTTTCTAATGATTCTTCTGTTTTCATAAGGAGAGCAGAAATGAAATGGGTTTTAACTGCTGGATTCTCAGAAGGCTGGCCCTCATAAAAGCAATAGAAAAGCTGTCCCTTTCTTTCCATAATTACAGGAACTGTGGGTTACTCAGAACTAGAAATTTGCTTTGGGGATCCTTTCTGTTATTCTGCTCACCCTTAGATGTCTAGGTGAAACACTGTATAGATTTACACCCTATAAGGAATACACTGCTCAGACATAATTTAAACAATTTCAAATATATCACTAAAACATTATTTGCACAACTATATCAACTATTATTTAATTACATGATGATATAAGAAATGCCTTCATTGCAAAAGTTCAGAGACTGAGTTCAATACACTATGGTCCAGCTTTTTTGATGTTCTTCTGTCTTCATAGGGCTGGGAGGGCAGGAAGTATACTATATGGTATAGCTGTGAACAAAGTCTCCTTCAAGAATAAAGAAATGAAAGTTTACTACATTTTTATTTTTAAAAATATGATACTTAAACAGAATTAAATTCTCAAAATGAGGAAAGTGTTCTTTACCCATTAACTATTTTCCCTGAAGACTACATAGTATTCATATATAGAGCCATAACAGATCACAGGTTTCTTCACGTTCAGTTTGGAGTGAAAACCCAGAGAAACATGTGTTTGAGATGTTATACTGTTTAATGGAGTGTTGAGAAAAATTAAACAAGAGACCTGAAAGAACATTTATATAAGGCTCTCAATCCTGAGATTCATATGTATGCGACACCAGAAGTGTGAGAATGAGCCATGTAAACACATTCCTTCTAATAAAAGTGCAAGTTGAATGCAGCTTATACTGAATGTAATATAGGCCATTTGCTAAGTACCTGTAATGAATGCTCTAGGTACTCTACACACAGAATTACATTTAATCATCATGAGGCTATAAAATAGGTGTGTTACCCACTCCAGATATAAAAAAATTGGATCCTAGATAAGTAATCAGCTCAAAGTCATACAAGTGACTGATCCTGTATCTGAGTTGACACAGATAAGCTATAGATATCAGTACAGATAATCAACCCACAAAGGTGAACACAACTTGCAGCCTAAGTTATCTTGTCAAATAACATGATAAATTTTAACAATGTAAAACTGGAAAAATGTATAGGAAACAGGTAAGAGATTAGGAGATTAGTTTGGTCTATAATACAAACAAATTTTTTTTTAAATAGGAATTTTTGTGTTATCTAATAAATGTAGTAGTAAATGCAGGCTGTATAAACAGTTATACTACTGAGTTCAAAGGGGGAATTCTTGTTACAATTGTGCTTAATAATAAATACAGTTCTGATTGACTATTGTTTATTGACTATATTTGCAACAAACAAAATTTTTGATAAATTTTCAACTGAAAGTCTATACGTATGTCCAAAGATCTATCAANCTGCTGATAAATTTTAACAATGTAAAACTGGAAAAATGTATAGGAAACAGGTAAGAGATTAGGAGATTAGTTTGGTCTATAATACAAACAAATTTTTTTTTAAATAGGAATTTTTGTGTTATCTAATAAATGTAGTAGTAAATGCAGGCTGTATAAACAGTTATACTACTGAGTTCAAAGGGGGAATTCTTGTTACAATTGTGCTTAATAATAAATACAGTTCTGATTGACTATTGTTTATTGACTATATTTGCAACAAACAAAATTTTTGATAAATTTTCAACTGAAAGTCTATACGTATGTCCAAAGATCTATCAAGTTCTTTTTAAAAAGGAATTGTCTTTTTTTTATTTTAACATCTTATTCAGTTTAATACTGATAAAATATTAGATATTATCTATCTCATAATTTCAGTGCAAAGGTCACATTTTTCCAATTAATGATTCAACTCAATTAATGAACTAATTTTGTGATAAAATATTATCTGGAAAGACATCTCACATATAGAAAGTAATATCTTGTAACATTTTTTCACAGAAGCATATCAGGAAAGTTCAATCTTCATGTAACTGCAATATGAGTGAGCTGAAAGTTTCCAACTTTGTCAACTGAATTAAATAACCCAAGTTACTATATATTTATTCTGAAACCTTGGACCTTTTGGACACAGAATTTTCTATCCATATTAATCGAACAGAATAGTTAATAGCATTTAACGTTGATTGGCGCTAATGGTAAAAAATCTGCCTGCAATGCAGGAAACACAAGAAACTCGAGTTCAATCCCTGAGTCAGGAAGATCCCCTGGAGGAGGGCATGGCAACTCACTCCAATATTCTTGCCTGGAGAATCCCATGTACAGAGAAGCCTGGCAGGTTACAGACCCTGGGGTCACCAAGAGTCTGACACGACTGAGCAACTATAATTACACTTAATTCCCTAACTTAAAGTTCTTTCTGATTAAAACTGCTAGATGGCTTTCTATTAAATGCTTCTAAACTATGTGTTACACAACATCCCAATTATTTCATGGGAAGGAGAAGTGGACCAAATCATCTTTAAATGCAAGTGGAAAAAGAGAATAATAAATATCTATTAATAGCCAAAAAAAATTATAGAAAAGGCGATTTCTTGGAAGAACTTTCCTTAGCAGAACTTGGCTTGGGAGTAAACAAAAACGTTAGTGGAACAGAGAATTCAGAATGCAAATTCCCAGATACATGAAACTCTGCTGCGTGGCAATGGCGGCATTTCGATTCACTTACAAGAGTAGGATTCATTTAATAAATGGTTTTCTCAATTAGCTGCCTATATTAAAAAAGAAAAACTTAAGTTGGATTTTAGCCTCATGCTGTACACAAAACTAAATCCCATGCATACTACATGCGACTATAAAAATTAAAATCTTAGAAAAAAATACAGAAAATTACAATGGTCACTCAGGGATTTTTTAAGACTCCCCTAGCCAAGACAAGGAAAAGAACTGTGAAAGAAAATACAAGTGTATTTGAAAAAATGAGCATTAAAATATATTCAGTGGCAACAAACACCATAATCAAAATCATTTAGAAAGATTACAATAGACTAAGGAAAATATCTGTGATGATAAGATAAAGTTTAAATCTTCAATATGTAATGTGACCTCACAAATTATTAAGGTAAAAGATATAATAGAAATATGAGTAAATGATATGAAAAATGGTAGGTAAATTTTAGCATTTACACTATTTTAGTATTACACTATGATTTAAACATTCAAGTAATACTATAATGTCATTATTAAAGTACCTCTGTGGGTAAGCATGAATGGGGAGAGGGTCTCTTTAAACTACTGGAGGAATTGTGAATTATGTTAGCATTGTTCGTGTCAGATATTGGTAATATTTATATAACAATATTTCATAAGAAAGAAATCAAACCTTCAACAGATTTCATTGGGATTTTTCGAAAACTTAGAGCAGTGCTATCCAACAGAAAATACAATATAAATCACAAGTGCAAATCCCATATGTAATTTCATTTTTTTAACAGCTATATAATAACAAATAAAAAGAAATAGGTGAAATTATAGCAATATATTTTATTCAATCCAGTAAAACGTGTAAATCAACATTAAAGTTACTGAAAGATTTTACATTCTATTTTAAATCTTTGAAAACTAGTGTTTTTACATTTATAGCACATCTCAATTTGAACCAGCTGTATTTCAAGTGCCCAAGAGCCACATATCTAGTTGATACAGTGTCAGGCAGCACAGTGTAGTGTTTTTTGCCCATCAACAGACAGAAAATATGGAATATTTAAACACATAAGAAAATATCTACATTAAAATGTGTTCATAATGAAATTTATGGAACTTGTCTCTGAACCTTTCACAGGAAAAAATCTCCTTTGGTGTAGTGCTATCAGCTTTTGAGTACAAATAAACCATCACACTAGCACAGATCTTAAACACAAAAAACAAATACACAAAACACTTTTTTTTAACCCACATCTCCTGCAATGGCTACTTTCTTTCTACATTCTGGAGCCAAGCTTTCAAAAGTTGTCTACATGGTAAACATCCTCATCTACCTTCACCCTTCAACTCTCATCCCCTTTCCTAAAGCTACTTCACCTCTCTCCCTACAGTCCTCAGTCAGTTTCATGTCAAATTCATCAGCTAAATTTCAGTCTTCAATGTACCTGAACTGTTCAAAGAATTTCAGTCAGTTCACCACTCCTGCCTCCCCAAAACATCTCCTTCTTGAATTCTTGCCATTATACTATTTTCCTTCTTTTCTTTTCAGCCTCTCCTCAATCATGTAGGGTAACTCCTCTGTCTCTATCAATAGGTAAATTTTACTTTATGTGGTTCTTTATCCTGGGTCAGCTTTTCTTTCTACTCGAAACACTTCTTTTCTGCTATCTTATTTACCGATACAGTTTTAAAGACTGTGCATACCTGTGCGTTCAGTTGTGTCCAACTCTTTGTAACTCCATGGACCGTAGCCCGCTAGGCTCCTCTGTCCANAATTTTTCTTTTTAAATAGGAATTTTTGTGTTATCTAATAAATGTAGTAAATGCAGGCTGTATAAACAGTTATACTACTGAGTTCAAAGGGGGAATTCTTGTTACAATTGTGCTTAATAATAAATACAGTTCTGATTGACTATTGTTTATTGACTATATTTGCAACAAACAAAATTTTTGATAAATTTTCAACTGAAAGTCTATACGTATGTCCAAAGATCTATCAAGTTCTTTTTAAAAAGGAATTGTCTTTTTTTTATTTTAACATCTTATTCAGTTTAATACTGATAAAATATTAGATATTATCTATCTCATAATTTCAGTGCAAAGGTCACATTTTTCCAATTAATGATTCAACTCAATTAATGAACTAATTTTGTGATAAAATATTATCTGGAAAGACATCTCACATATAGAAAGTAATATCTTGTAACATTTTTTCACAGAAGCATATCAGGAAAGTTCAATCTTCATGTAACTGCAATATGAGTGAGTTGAAAGTTTCCAACTTTGTCAACTGAATTAAATAACCCAAGTTACTATATATTTATTCTGAAACCTTGGACCTTTTGGACACAGAATTTTCTATCCATATTAATCGAACAGAATAGTTAATAGCATTTAACGTTGATTGGCGCTAATGGTAAAAAATCTGCCTGCAATGCAGGAAACACAAGAAACTTGAGTTCAGTCCCTGAGTCAGGAAGATCCCCTGGAGGAGGGCATGGCAACTCACTCCAATATTCTTGCCTGGAGAATCCCATGTACAGAGAAGCCTGGCAGGTTACAGACCCTGGGGTCACCAGGAGTCTGACACGACTGAGCAACTATAATTACACTTAATTCCCTAACTTAAAGTTCTTTCTGATTAAAACTGCTAGATGGCTTTCTATTAAATGCTTCTAAACTATGTGTTACACAACATCCCAATTATTTCATGGGAAGGAGAAGTGGACCAAATCATCTTTAAATGCAAGTGGAAAAAGAGAATAATAAATATCTATTAATAGCCAAAAAAAATTATAGAAAAGGCGATTTCTTGGAAGAACTTTCCTTAGCAGAACTTGGCTTGGGAGTAAACAAAAACGTTAGTGGAACAGAGAATTCAGAATGCAAATTCCCAGATACATGAAACTCCGCTGCATGGCAATGGCAGCATTTCGATTCACTTACAAGAGTAGGATTCGTTTAATAAATGGTTTTCTCAATTAGCTGCCTATATTAAAAAAGAAAAACTTAAGTTGGATTTTAGCCTCATGCTGTACACAAAACTAAATCCTATGCATACTACATGCGACTATAGAAAAAAATACAGAAAATTACAACGGTCACTCAGGGATTTTTTAAGACTCCCCTAGCCAAGACAAGGAAAAGAACTGTGAAAGAAAATATAAGCGTATTTGAAAAAATGAGCATTAAAATATATTCAGTGGCAACAAACACCATAATCAAAATCATTTAGAAAGATTACAATAGACTAAGAAAAATATCTGTGATGATAAGATAAAGTTTAAATCTTCAATATGTAATGTGACCTCACAAATTATTAAGGTAAAAGATATAATAGAAATATGAGTAAATGATATGAAAAATGGTAGGTAAATTTTAGCATTTACACTATTTTAGTATTACACTATGATTTAAACTAATCATAGTGATTAGTTTAAATAAATCATAAAACTGATCAAGTAATACTAAATGTCATTATTAAAGTACCTCTGTGGGTAAGCATGAATGGGGAGAGGGTCTCTTTAAACTATTGGAGGAATTGTGAATTATGTTAGCATTGTTCGTGTCAGATATTGGTAATATTTATATAACAATATTTCATAAGAAAGAAATCAAACCTTCAACAGATTTCATTGGGATTTTTCAAAAACTTAGAGCAGTGCTATCCAACAGAAAATACAATATAAATCACAAGTGCAAATCCCATATGTAATTTTAATTTTTTAACAGCTATATAATAACAAATAAAAAGATATAGGTGAAATTATAGCAATATATTTTATTCAATCCAGTAAAACGTGTAAATCAACATTAAAGTTACTGAAAGATTTTACATTCTATTTTAAATCTTTGAAAACTAGTGTTTTTACATTTACAGCACATCTCAATTTGAACCAGCTGTATTTCAAGTGCCCAAGAGCCACGTATCTAGTTGATACAGTGTCAGGCAGCACAGTGTAGTGTTTTTTGCCCATCAACAGACAGAAAGTATGGAAGAGTTCACTGATCTGACATCATAGAACAAATCTGCATTCAGAGAATACAAGTTTCAACTCACTGTCATTTATTATCAAAATCTTCTATGACACAAGTAGTATGTAACAGGAACTGCCCAAATTTATAACTATTCCAACCTGCTCGAATGTGTTTTCACTTAGCAACATTCAGTTACTTGGATTCAAACAGGAAGAATACAGTTGTATAGATTTATTCAGGGTTGGAGTTCAATCAAGCAGCTCTGATGGAAAAAGAGGGGGTACAAGTTGAAGCATGTGAAAGACATGACTATAATAGTGATGCACTGATTCAGATTTGGATAAAAAGGAAGGGATGATCAATAAAAGCAAAACTAAGAAATAATCCAGCATGGAAATAAAGGTTCAATACACAGAAATATTCATTATTTTCCATCAACATTCATGCCTATAGAGAGAAGGAGATGGGGAGGGGGAAAGGGAATGAAGGAGGAGAAAGAAGGGGAGGAGAGGAAGAAGGGAGGCACTCCAGAATCATGGAAGAAGAGAAGGAAAGAAGGAAGGGAAAGGATGAAACAGGATATTTAAACACATAAGAAAATATCTACATTAAAATGTGTTATGGAACTTGTCTCTGAACCTTTTCACAGGAAAAAAATCTCCTTTGGTGTAGGGCTATCAGCTTTTGAGTACAAATAAACCATCACACTAGCACAGCTCTTAAACACAAAAAACAAATACACAAAACCCTTTTTTTTACCCACATCTCCTGCAATGGCTACTTTCTTTCTACATTCTGGAGCCAAGCTTTCAAAAGTTGTCTACATGGTAAACATCCTCATCTACCTTCACCCTTCAACTCTCATCCCCTTTCCTAAAGCTACTTCACCTCTCTCCCTACAGTCCTCAGTCAGTTTCATGTCAAATTCATCAGCTAAATTTCAGTCTTCAATGTACCTGAACTGTTCAAAGAATTTCAGTCAGTTCACCACTCCTGCCTCCCCAAAACATCTCCTTCTTGAATTCTTGCCATTATACTATTTTCCTTCTTTTCTTTTCAGCCTCTCCTCAATCATGTAGGGTAACTCCTCTGTCTCTATCAATAGGTAAATTTTACTTTATGTGGTTCTTTATCCTGGGTCAGCTTTTCTTTCTACTCGAAACACTTCTTTTCTGCTATCTTATTTACCGATACAGTTTTAAAGACTGTGCATACCTGTGCGTTCAGTTGTGTCCAACTCTTTGTAACTCCATGGACCGTAGCCCGCTAGGCTCCTCTGTCCATGGGATTTCCCAGGCAAGAATACTGGAGCAGGTTGCCATTTCCTTCTCCAGGGCATCTTTCCCACCCAGGGATCAAATACACATCTCCTGCATTGGCAGGGAGACTCTTTACTAGCTGAGTCAAGGTATTTTTCCCAATTTTATATCTCTAGCCTGAACTCCCTTTCTGAGCTCCATATCATAACATCAAATGCTTATCTGACATCGCTATCTGAGTATTTCTCATCTAGCCCAAATGTAACATATGCAAAATTGAAATTGAATGTTCTCATGCCCTTGCCATTTCTTCCTGCTCCTTCAATCTTTTCCACTGGAGTAAATGATAACTTTATGACCTTCCCAGTTTTCCATGCCACAAACGTACCATTGACTCTTCACATCTCTTTCCCCCTCAGACTCTGTATCTACTACTATAGCACAAAAAGTATATAGTTCTCAATAAACACGTCCATTTCTCCCTTTATTTTACTTTTGGATAAATTCCTAATTGTTTAAAAACATCCATTGTTGACCTCTTCTAATTCACTGTACCAAAAGCACCTCACAAGATCTTTTATTTTTTTCAGATCATAAGCTCTTTTTATTTTCACCTTCATTGATTCAGAAGGTGATTTAGAAGAAGAATAACCTTTCACGTGATCTTCTAAAAACAAAAATCTAGTCATGTTATGCTTCTGTTTTAAAATTCTTCAGTATCTACTCATACTTAGGGGACTTTTCATTCAGGTTTATGTAATTTAGTTTCAGTTTACTTTTCCAGCTTCTTCTGCAACTCTCCCCTTGCTCATTATAAGACTGACTGTAACCTTGTTAAAATCTGAAAAATTTTCTGTCACTCTGAGTCTCCTTCCTTCACCTACATCAGTACACTTAATTGATCACACCTGAACTTCATTAATTTGTGTGTATCTCTCCAATTTGGTAAGAGCACACTGAATTCTAACCTTGTTTCCAAGGTGATCATTAACACTATTAATAACATATCATCTGTAACCTAATGAGGATACTAAACTTTCTACTCGATTACTACAAAAGACCTTAATCAAGGACCAATCTCTGAAGTAAAATGCTGATTACACTGCTTCAGATTGATATTAATCCACTGATAGTGTGGATAAAGTGTTCACAATGGCCTGTCAGTGATGCTGTCTTTTATTGTCTGCCAGGAGGATTGAGATAATAGCTTGTAAATTATGCTGGAGGAATTTTATAATTCCTCTTTCTTTTTTAATAAGATAAATGTCATAAGCATCCTATTTGTGTGCCTCAATTTAAACACATTTTAAAGTTTTTCAGAAACAGCATGCTATAAATTTTTCATATAAGTAAAATCATTGTATCAACAAAGCATAAAAATTTTATTGCTAAATTTTATAATTATTATAATTTTATAACTACATAATTCAAAACTCTAGACTTCTTAATAGAGCTTGCTACTGCTAAGTCACTTCAGTCGTGTCCGACTCTGTGTAACCCCATAGACGGCAGCCCACCAGGCTCCCCCGTCCCTGTCTCTTATACACATCTAGATGTGTATAAGAGACAGCATCCTNCTTAATAGAGCTTGCTACTGCTAAGTCACTTCAGTCGTGTCCGACTCTGTGTAACCCCATAGACGGCAGCCCACCAGGCTCCCCCGTCCCTGGGATTCTCCAGGCAAGAACACTGGAGTGGGTTGCCATTTCCTTCTCCAATGCATGAAAGTGAAAAGTGAAAGTGAAGTCACTCAGTCGTGTCTGACTCTTGGCGACCCCATGGACTGCAGCCTACCAGGCTCCTCCATCCATGGGATTTTCCAGGCAAAAATACTGGAGTGGGGTGCCATTGCCTTCTCCATAACAAGCTTAACTCTTAGTATTAACCTTTGAATGACTTATTTCCTCACCAACTATACAGACTTCAAGTTCTTCAGATATGCACCATAAAGCTAGAAAACTCCAAATATTTTTATCTAGAGGACCACCAGACTTCCTCACACAGCACTCTTTTTTTTAGTACATAAAAGGAATAGATCTAATTCTGATGATTTTTAACTTTCCATGGAAGATTCTTAGAAGACATCGCTTTAACAATAACAGCAATTTTCTAAAAGAGGAGAAGCTTACAGGAACAGGAATGGCAGTGTTTGAGAAATAAAGGTATTCTAACCCAAACTCTATTTTTCCCTCCAAAAAAAAAAAAGAAACTCATTCAAACTAGTTCATATAAAGAAAAAGTCATTGCAGGATGTCACAGGCATTTCATGAACAGACAATATCAGAACAACAAGTGCAGCGGGGTCTTACACGACCTGGAAATGGAAAGTGAGAAACCAAGACTCTTCCCTCTGTCTCTCAGTCCTCCTTAACTCTCTCTTCTAGTCTTTTTTCTAATCATCCATCTTCCACACGAGTCAACTAGTTGTCATTCTCTATTGTATGTCACCGAACACTGACCTTCCACTGCTAACAGTCTCATTATCTATTGTTTGCAAGGAAAGAAGGGCTTTGTTGAATCCAACAAATCTTTAAATGCCAGACAACACAATCATTGGCCATAAAGCAGTCAACGGACTGGCTCCAATAGGGACCCAATAGTTCACGAATTACATTAAAACTGTAGTTGTCTCCTGAGATTTCTTAATTATACTGGTCTTCTAAATCGAAATAAAATGTGATTGGCCAATGCAGAAAATGCGTACATTTTAAGGATTCTTCATACAGTCAGCATAATAAATGGTAGCTACTAAAGGGCCAAAATTTCAAGTAGTCTGAAACTATATTGTTCTTCTGAAAGTTAGACATGATCCTACTGGTAAATATAGAAAAAAAGGGAATGAGACCATTGATCCTGACTGAAGGATGAGGTTGACACCTCAACCTAGATTATGACCAAACAAAATTAGGCAAATGAAATTCTATGTTAAGAATGTCTTGTGCTTTTCAGTATGGAACACATACAAATGAAGCAATGAGAATTACTAATATGAAGCTTAAAAGAAAAGGAAATATGACACACAGTTCATATGATAAAGCAAAACTTGAACTGGATACAAAGAAAATCTTATTAAAGACCACAAGGCAATAATGAATTACTTCTCATGATTATAAAGAGAAGTAATCTTTCTAGATTATCTCAATCAGGAGCATTTGGAAGCAGCAAAGAAATTTATGCCTAATGGTAAAGGTCTAAAAGGCTCATTATATTTCTGAGTGAAAAATAAATACAGGAGGGTATAATTCCATACAATATCTGTTATCTTCACGACCTGAACTCTTTTAGTATCTGCAGTAAAACATAGATATCATTCTTTATATTTAAAATAGGAAAGAATTACAAGACCATATAACAACTCATTTTTAAACAATAACTTCTAGAATATTTGTCCTTCCTATTCTTATTTCATAGATGTCCCCAAAATTATTCTAAGATATTCTATAATATATAAATACAGAAAGTAATAAAATAGCAACTGTACCTTAGATGATCAGGTAGTGAGTGAAAGTTGCTTGGTGACCCCATGGACTGTAGCCCACCAGTCTCCTCTGACCATGGAATTCTCCAGGCAAGAATACTGGAGTGGATTGCCATTCCCTTCTCCAGGGGATCTTCCCAACCCAGGGATCACAGCCAGGCCTCTTGTATTGGCAGGGAGCTTCTTTACCAGTTGAGCCACCAAGGGAGCTCTGATGATCAGGTAGCAGCCATTTAATTTCTTAACACATGTGATTTATATTTGACAGGAATGATATTCTTTACATTAGATTTGTTTTTCAGCCCAGTGGTAAATATCTTCTTATAATTTGATGAAATATTCCACAATTTTACATTTGATGCTTATTTTTTCCATATGCTTTTTTTTTTTTTGCCTTAATTGGGTCATAATTGATTCTCTGTGATATGCAGAAATAATTCCAAAATGATATAGCTCTCATTTTGTCCCATTAAATTCCCATTTTATTCTTTCTTGTAACTGCTCTAATTTAAATCCTTTTAATCAATCTTTCTTTTTTTTTTTTTCTCATTGTGGATTCCTTTTTTTTTCCTCCTCCCGGAACTATTAACCACACTATTTCCCCAAGATTATGACAGTATCTTTCTATAGGAAGCCACATTCCCCAGTCTTTTTTGATGTGGAAGTTTGATGGCTTCATCCTTTTAAGTTTCTCCCCAAGTCAACATGAGGTAGTTTCTCAACAAGAATTTTACTTTTTACATGTAAATATGACACTATCAATCAATGACCAAAGGAGTAAATGACCAAACAGCCAATATGTATTAAGCAATTACTATTTGCTATGGCACCTTGAAAAGCACTTCACATGCATTTTCTCCTTTAATCCTCAAAAACATTCTTTCAAATAAATGCTATTGTTCCATCCACATTTACTTTGTAACTGGACAAACTGATATACTGATAGATTTATTTATTTATCCGAGATCACAAAGCAGATAAGCAATGAAGCTGGATTGGATTTGAAGCAGTCTGAGCTGCTGCTGCTGCTAAGTCACTTCAGTCGTGTCCAACTCTGTGAGACCCCATAGATGGCAGCCCACCAGGCTCCCCCGTCCCTGGGATTCTCCAGGCAAGAACACTGGAGTGGGTTGCCATTTCCTTCTCCAATGCCTGAAAGTGAAAAGGGAAAGTGAAGTCGCTTAGTCGTGCCAACTCTTCACATCCCCATGGACTACAGCCTACCAGGCCTCTCCGTCCATGGGATTTTCCAGGCAAGAGTACTGGAGTGGGTTGTCATTGCCTTCTCCAGTCTGAGCTGAGGCCATCATAAGTAGGGCATGATCATGATCGCCTATAGCACATGTTCAGAAAGACATGGCAAAAAAAAGTTCCTATGTTCAATATGCTGCTGTATGCCTGAAATCCTAAGCAATTAAATATTATATAATTATTCCATATTAAGAAGGCCCTGAGAGAGCACCTGTCTTTAAAATCTCAACATCAATAAGCCTATCAGAACCTTTCCAGCTTGTTTGAAGAAAGTTTCATCAGTCAGCAGAGTTAAATAAAGGAATCTCCCTGGTAGGAGAAATCTAGATCACTGACTATGCTGGAAGATTGTAGTCGGAGGGAAAAGCTTCAAATCCTCAAGAACTTTAGACACAATGCTGAGACAAACTATCTTCCTCACAAACTATGTATAAGCATCTAGCATATGGTGAGACAGGACAGATGCTCTCTGCTTTTAACCTAACAATTCATCTTTGTCTTCATCAGAGGCCTCAAATAATATTAATAAGAAATACAGAAACTATGGAGTAGACTATTCTATGCTTTAGTAAACAGTCTTTATTGAAGGTAGCAGTCAAAATTAGATTTAAACAATCATTAGTTTTGGAATAAAACAAAGAAGGAACTTCTCTCTTGGACATTAGTAGACAGTATTTAGTTACTCATAAACCAGAAAAGAGAGTCTAAATGGAATTTTCATCCACTGTGCATCATTTTCACACTGTCTTAGTTCTGGGTATCATATTTTTCCTTCTTCCACTAAAGGACAAGTTGAACACTCTGATGGAAGTTTATACAATATTGTCATTACAGATACAACCTACACCAACTGCTGGAAATATATCTTCATAGGCATGAAACTGTTATTTACCACTTTAGATCGTGTTTGCCCATTTTACACTCATATTACTACACAACTCTTGGGGATGGGTAGGTAAAAGACTGTTGGTACAATGATGAATGAGATCTTCAGATATTTATTGGTTATGGAACTGCAGGCAACTCACTCGTTGAGTCTCAGTTTTCTCATGTCTAAAGTGAGGCAGTTGGAATAACTAACTCCTAACGTGTCACATTAAGCCAAAGTCTATGACGCTACAGAGACACCCGCCCAAAGCAGAGAGAGAGGTCACACAAAAAGGTTTTTGTTTAAAAAAAAAAAAGAGAGAGAGAGAGATTAATCAGAACTAGTTCTTTTAGAAGACTATTCACATCTAGGAACGGCATGGGTTAATAACAAAAGAGAGCCTGTTAGAAGTGTCATTAGCTGAGCCAAATAAGGAGGTAAATGAATCAAGTAAAATAATATTGTGTTGGAAAGACCAAAAGAGATGAGGGGAAATGCACAGGAGGAACAGGAATACTCAGAATGAGACAAAAGGTGATTTACATCACTCCAGCATTATTCATACTACCAAACACCTCAAAGCATTACTTGAGCATTAAGTGAAATAATAGTCATGTTTTGTCTAAACTGCTCAGTCTAGAAGTCTGAAACAAATTGTAGCTGATTCTATTTAGCAAAACTGTTCAACCAAAATTACAAAAGAGCTAATCTGCTCAAGGTTCAAAGGTTTATTTACTGAAGCAAGCCAAGATGCAGTCCATCAGACCATAGCTTTCAGAATGTCAGTGTTCACTACACAGAAAGTTAACATATTAAGATATCAGTTCTTTTCTTGTCATTTCCACTGCCACAAGTACACTTCCTATTTTAACTAAAAAGCAGTATTTTGAAACTCATATATGAAAAAACACACTTGCCATAGCTAAAACCATAATTTAATTTTTTTAAGTGCTAGTAAGCTATGAGAAACTCCATTCAGCAAATCAATAGAATTTCACTCAGATTTTTTATCGCTTATGTCAGTGCGTACATCTCCAGTACTCTTAATATGCAAGTGAAGCCTTTTTCTTTTTAATTTTCGAAACTGAACACTTTATAATCATTATACAATTCACAAATGCATTTGACATAGTTCAAAAAGAAGTGAAAACAAGTGCCTTCACTTCCATTTGACCCGTAAATGCATTTATGTATTCAGCCGAATTGACTGGTCATCCTTTTGCGTTAGGAAAAGCTGTTTCCAGGACTTTCTACAGAGAGTAATCTGTCTGACTAGCAGGTCACAGGCCATTTACCGGTTTGGATTTGGGAAGCCCCGGCAGGTAAACGGGCAGTTTTGCTGTAAGATGTTGACAGAATCTTTAGGCTGATGTGTAACTGTAAAACACATTCCAAGGTGATTTTGGATACTAGAGGAGGCTGTTTCAGGTGCTCTGGAAAGTGCCAGCTACTTAGAAGTTGCGGTACTGGCGGTGGCACGCTGCCCAGACCCCAGGAGCGCTTCCCCCTCCCCGCGTCCGGGTTCCCGGCCAAGAAGCCGGGCAGAGCGGGCAGAGCGGCAGCCTGGTCCCGCACCGCGAGGAGCACGGTCTCCGCGGGACCCCGGCGCCGGCCGGTCTCCCTCCCGCCTCCCGACCGCGCGCGCACCCACCTGGGGGCGCTGGGCCGCCTGCAGGCTGCTCGCAGCTCCCGCGCGCCCAGCCTGGCGCTGCTGGCAGCATCGCGGCCGCTGGAGCCCAGGCGCCTGGACGCGTGCCCGCCGAGCCCGGGCTCTCCCGATCTGAGGTTCTCCTCGACCTGGTCTCCAAGCCTCGCTGTCCTCAGCCCGCTTCCCACCGCGGCGGCTGCGGCCGAGGTCCCGGAAACGCAGCCCCTGGGCGCGGGCCGCAGGGCGAGGGCTCGCCGCGCTGGGCTCCTGCGGAAGTGAAACTGTTCCCGGGCTCGCGCCGGTCTCCTCTTTAGGCCGCTTTGGTTTCTCCTAACACTCTTTGGCGAAGAGGGCAGTGGCACCCCACTCCAGCACTCTTGCCTGGGAATCCCATGGACAGAGGAGCCTGGTAGGCTGCAGTCCATGGGGTCGCTAAGAGTCAGACACGACTGAGCGACTTCACTTTCACTTTTCACTTTCACGTATTGGAGAAGGAAATGGCAACCCTCTCCAGTGTTCTTGCCTGGAGAATCCCAGGGACGGGGGAGCCTGGTGCGCTGCCGTCTCTGGGGTCGCACAGAGTCGGACACGACTGAAGCGACTTAGCAGCAGCAGCAGCAATACTATTCAGGCCTGTTCCCTCCTCACCTTTTCACTCAGGACATTTTTAGAGCGAGGTTACCTGTTCCTGTCGACTTTCTTGTCCCATTCAAGGGCTTCTGCGATGCCCCTTCTTCCTGGAAGAAATAGGGTTACCAGAACTAGACACGTACTGGAAAAGAGAGATAGTTGTTCAGTAGCTCAGTCGTGTCTGACTCTTTGCCACCCCATTGACTGCAAGCAGCAAGCCAGGACTCCCTATCTCTATCTCCCAGAGTCTAAGTTCATCTCCTTTGAATCGGTGATGCCATCCAGCAAACCTACAGATATGGATGAGTCAGTAAAGGTATAGATAATGTAGATAGAGATATATGGTTGGAATTTTTTGGTTTGTTTTGGGTTTGGGAGGCTTGTTTGTTTGCTTTGATATTGCATTTTGCCCAAACATTTTAGGTTAGATCCATAAATTATGTATTATATATTTCCTACTCCTGCTCAAAATTGGGCCTAGTTAAAAAAAACAAAATAGACATGGATCTAAATTGGTCCTTTTGTTTGTTTGCCCTAAAGACTGAAATACTCAAGAGTTTCCCCAGAGCCTTAAAATAAACATCCCTTCTTCTCTCAGGGATTTCTGAATTAGTAATTTACATTCTGAAGTTAAAAATATTTTTGAAGATCAATTTGAAGAATTGGTAATTGTTCATACCTAAATGTCCCCCTCTCTCTTTTTATAAAAGTAACCTAGAAAGGAGGCTTATATACCAACTATTTATATTTGTAGACCAACTATTTGATTTTGATCTCATAAAGTCTGTTTTAGGAATGGCATACAAATCAAGTATCAAAACTTTGTTTTTTTTCACATAGCTGAATTTGTTTTACATTTTATATCATGATGAAGTAAACTGGGAGAAATATGTCAGCAAATTTGAAAGCTATTATAGATATATTTATATATATATAAATATACATTCAATATATATTCCAATTGTTCCCTTAACCTCACTGTTAACTTTAAGTTGATTTCCTGTATTTGAAATAATGGAGCAGAAGAGTTTATTTAATTTATGAAATAATATCATATTGACAAATTTATTGTCTTCTACAAGTGCCTGTTTACCAAGAGACCACAGTACAATAAGGTAAAAACAGAGAGTTTGGATTAAAGAGTATATAAATTCTTGGTCAATATTTTCAGAAGGAAAGCATAAATCTTCTTAAACCAATCCACTGGGGAGACAGTGTTCTCACTGATGCATCTTCACAAAAAATGCTTTGACCAAGATTCTGAGGGGAAAGTGATAAACATCTTCTAACTCCTGCTCGCCAGTTAAGTGTCCATCTCTTCAAAAGCATCCCAGTTTTCTCTATGCAAATACACAATGCTCATTCCCTCCTTGCACACAAAGACTTGTTCACAAGGATAATCTTCAGATAGCAAATTGTATCTGCCACGTATAGTGTAGCCTTCTTGTATGAAGAGCCCTGGACTGGAAGTCAGAAGGCTGTGGCTGCCATCTAGACTTTCCTCCTCACTATCTGGGCAGCTGGGGCAATTCTGTTATTTCTGAGCCTTGCATAATCCCAGCTAAATGAGGAAATTGAAATAATTGTCTCCTCTAATAACAATATTTATAATACATAGGATAATTAAGAATTTTCAGATACTTCCACAACTTTATCAGTATGATCCTGGTAAGTGGAAAAAGGAAAACAAAAATGTGTCTAAAATTTGGGCTGTTTATATTAAAGTTACTTTATTGAATAAGACTTTGTGTTAGAAAAGCTTAAAAATCTATAAAGTTCAAAAATTATTCTAGTTTTGTTTTTGTTTCAGGTACTGAATGAGGACACAACTCTTGTTCAAAGATTTTGATGTAACTCTTATCTGTTCACTCTTGTTTAATTCATATTGCTATTAACAGCTACTCTGTTTTAAGTATTATATGTGCCAAGCACCATGTAATTCACAATGTTCATGTGATTTGGTTATCAGACCAATGTGTCTTTAGCCACATATTACAAATGAAGAATCTGGATTTTAAAAGTTTTAAGTAGAACTGGAATTCAATCCCAAATCTGACCCCATAGGCTTCCCTCTCAGTATAAGCCTTCTCTTCCTTTTAAGATTGCATAGTTATTGCTAAAGATTGCATGGACGTCATAGGCAAGGTTATACAGATATATATATATATATATATATATCAAAACTTGCTTCTGTTTTCTTCCTCTTCTTTCCACAGAGCAAAAATCTCATAGAAATGAACAGCTATCTCCTTCAAAACAGGTTTGAATTGAACTCATAATTCATTATAATACTGGCACTATTCGGTTGAGAATATGTAGACATTGCTTTCACAAAGAAAAGAAAATGTGTGGAGATCACACACAGAGATCGTGAGCAAAGTCTTACATGTATTCTACCTTTGCCTATGCATATGAAAAGATATTTTAGAAATGTTTTCATTCATTTTGGTCTTCTCGGTGCCAGATAATCTTTAGTCACAGTTGACTTTATTTTCCCTCAACCTTCTCCCCTAAGGAAATGATACTGTCTAAAGTGCTGGGTTAATCTCTTGGTTCACATTTGTTCTCAGACAAGAGGCACTTAGTAATCCTCACACTGAGATGCTTTTTCAGGCAGAATGCGACCAACAGTGTGTAATCACAGGTTCCTGATTTTTCCCCTGTTACAGAATGACAAAAAATGCTATCCACAGTTGGTTTCTAGTTTCTCAATATATCAAACTCCTGGATCCATTGACTTCTTCCCTTGTATTCTTTTTAACAGCATATTGACAGCTTCAGTCTGATTACCCCACTCAGTAGAGATTATGAGCCTCATGCTAACTCTATGTTCCAATAACTGGATGGCCCTGTTGCCCTGTTGCAGCTGCATGGCTGATTCCTTGTGCCCTTGCAGACTGCATGCTTTTGCTAATTCTGCTGGTTTCATTTCTACTTTTAGATTCTAGATCGCTTAAAAAACAAACAAACAAACAAACAAAAACTGGTTCTTTCCTAAAGCAGGAAGATATCATAAAAGTGAAAGAGTACATTGTTTCTTCATAGCTATTTATCAGAGAATTTTCCCCTTAAAGAAAATGTCCAGATCTTTAGGCATATATTATATTATTCTCATGAAAGAAAGTGAAAGTGAAAGTCACTCAGTCCTGTCTGACTCTTTCAGACCCTATGGACTATAAGTTCATGGAATTCTCCAGGTCAGAATACAGAAGTGGGTAGCCTTTCCCTTCTTCAGAGTATCTTCCCAACCCAGGGATCCAACCCAGGTCCCCTGCATTCAGGTGGATTCTTTACCAGCTGAGCCATAAGGGAAGCCCATAATATTCTCATAGAGTGTCTTATTTTCTATCTCAAAACTAGACCAAATACTGGGAAGATTTGAAGGCATTTCCTAGCAATGGTACTTTCCCTACTATTGTTACTGAGAGATTTTCTTCATTTTCTTTTCCTTCCTCACATTTAACTGAATTCTTTCATATTAACCTAATGGTGTGATGGGCCCCCTTGATGTCCTAAAGATCTAAAGATGTTGGATATTTATTACCTAACATTACATGGAAGGTGGAATTAAGTTAAAGATACTGAGATGGGAAGAGTCACATGGATTATCCAGGTAAGTCAATGTAATAACAGGGAATTTATAAGATGGAAGCAGGAAAGTCAGAGAAGAGATGTGATGAGGAAGCAGAGATTGGAGTAATCTGCTTTGAATAATGGGGCCAGGGCACAAGCCAAAGAATGTAGGCCTCCTCTAGAAGCAGGCAAAGACAAGGAAACACATTCCCCTGCAAAACCTCCAGGAGAAACCAGCCCTGCTGAAACCTGGCTTTTAGCCCAGTGGGACTGATTTTTAATTTCTGACCTGTAGAATAATAAATGTGTTTTCAGCTACTAAGTTTGTGGTAGTTTGTTAGAGTAGCAATAGAAAACTAATATCAACCTAAGGTGATAAATTGAGTGTTCGGAGATAATTCATTAACAGGGAAAAAATTATCTTCTTCTAAATAAACATATTTTAAAGAATATTCAACTCCTTTTCTTGTTAATTTGCTAAGTCCCTATGGAGTAACATTTCACTGTTAATTGGTGGTTGTGGTAGCTCTTTGATATTCCTTCCTGCAGGGCTATTTGCATTATGTACTGGCCTCTGTCCTCTAGTGGCTGAGCAGATGTGCTGAATCTTCACTTTTCTATTCAGTTGAGAATCACTTGTGGAACTCACCAAGTTTTCTGCTTATACAGTAGCTGACAATTCCCCACCTCAGCCACCCCTGTCTATGTTAACAAGTGAAAGTAAGTTTGCTAGAATGGAGCTTGATTATTATACCTGAGTTTTAACAAATAATACTATAAAAGTTTTAAGTGTCAAGAAATACAAAATTCTCTGTTTCTCATTTTGGCTGTTTTGACTCTTTTTTTAAACTCTGATAATTTGCTTCTGTATTTAACCAAAATTATTGATTAGATAAGGTTTTCAGTGCTACCCTGTACCCTACTTATAATGCTTTCCTTAGCACTTAACTCACCAGAGGTCTCTCGTAGCTAAACCTGTTAGCTTCAATCTACAGGATTGATAAAAGCAGACATTGCTCTTCACATTTTCATTATTCATTTATCTATTAGTAAGTGCTTGCTGCTGCTGCTAAGTCACTTCAGTCGTGTCCGACTCTGTGCGACCCCAGAGACGGCAGCCCACCAGGCTCCCCTGTCCCTGGGGTTCTCCAGGCAAGAACACTGGAGTGGGTTGCCATTTCCTTCTCTAATGCTAACCCCAAAATGCAGTGCTAGGCACTGGACATGTAGTGATGAAAAGATGCAGCCCTTCCTTCCATAAAGTCTGCCTTCTAGGCATTCTGCTTCAGTTTTTGCGGAGAATTAAGGGCTTCCCTGGTGGCTCAGAGGTTAAAGCGTCTGCCTGCAATGTGGGAGACCTGGGTTCGATCCCTGGGTCAGAAGATCCGCTGGAGAAGGAAATGGCAACCCAGTCCAGTATTCTTGCCTGGAGAATCCCATGGATGGAGGAGCCTGGTGGGCTACAGTCCACGGGGTCGCAAAGAGTCGGTCGGACAGAACTAAGCAAGCGACTTAACTATATAGGATAAAGTAATACTAAACAGTTCTATAATAATTGAAAATATCTCTGGACCATTGGATATGTCAAGGATATTCTTTCTTATAAGTAATGTGATTGTTAGAGCAGCTTCCCTTATAAATAAACCATAGTAAAGAAACATTGAAATTGGGAGTTTGGGACTAGAAGACAACAACAGGAAGTGGTTGGAAGCAAATTTCAACAGGAAGAGAAGCAAAGATAATGTTTGAGACAGTGGTGTAACTAGCTATTAGGGTGCTTCGGGCAGTTTCTAAAAACTGTGCCCCTGAAACTATCCAAAAATTGAAAGAACATACAGAAGGTATTTTCCACATCTGCCATATAATTTCAAAGGGCAGTGAATAGCCTGTTAACAGTTCAGAAGAGAAGAGAATGCAGACATTTTTTGAGGAAACCCATTCAGAGAAGAAAAAGCAGTTAGTATAACAGACTCTACAAAGAGCTAAAAACAGGGGGCAGAACAGAAAATGGCATCTTATGGTGAGAATTCTCACCAAAAATTGACATCATTTTCCAAAAACAAGGCCTCCTCTAGAAGCGGGCAAAGACAAGGAAACACATTCCCCTCTAGAGCCTCCACGATACCTGACTTTTTAGCCCAGTGAGAATGACTAAATTTCTGGCCTTCTTAACTGTAGAATAATAAATATGTTATGAACTACTAATAGTAACAGAAATGTTGGTGATGTGAAACTAATATCAAGAGAGTATTAGCTCATATAGAGCTTCTGAGAGTTCATTTGCTCCTTTCCTATGACCAGTGCATTTCCATGTTCTGAGAGACCAGTTGTGTGGTCCCAATTCATCCTTTGAAGTGAACATCCTAGACTTCTGCCCTCATGAGTTATCTGAGATTTCAGGACAGAGGGGCCACAATGTCACAGGCTCTACATTCTCTTGCTAGACCTCATATAGAGTTCATGGATCCTGAGCATTCAAGATTAGATGGAGGAAATCTCAGGCCATACCTACTGGGATGAATGAAAAATATTTCTTCATTAAGCTTTGCTGGAATAAAAAACATCATGTACGCTTTTGAAAGAAAGAGAAGACATTATTTATTATGAAGGGCTGATTTTCTTTTGTGAATCTAGGTCAAATATACATAAGAGAGGGATGTTGAAAACTATATTGTAAAAAAGATGAATTTAACTCCTGGTATAGCTACATCCCTAGAGGCTTCCTGGACAGTCACAGAAACAGAGGAGGTTAGGGGTTTGAGAAAGTTAGGGGTGTGAGCCATTTGTCTAATGGCTAGAGATGTGAGTGGGAGAGCACTTTGAAAAATTTTGATGAGGGAATCTAAGAAATATATTTAGTCCTGTGACACTGCAAATATTTTGCATAAGTTTTTCTTACATTTGTTTCCTACTGAAAAAAAAATCTGCCTTTTATTTTGAAAATTACTGAAAGTAATTTTGAAAACTACTGAAAGTAATATTGAAAGTAACTGAAATAGAAGAAAATAAATTTAAAAATTTAAGATTAAAAGTGAAAGCTATTTTTACTTTAAATACATACTGAGCATTTTCTATGTGTATAATATTCTAATCAGGATACATAAAAGATGGACATTTTGTATGTTAAAGTATATAATTCATAAAATGATCTTAATAGTCTAATAATTGCTGC
>SJYX01000050.1:126932-140113 GCA_006410675.1 Oreotragus oreotragus
CTAGTCAAGGCTATGGTTTTTCCTGTGGTCATGTATGGATGTGAGAGTTGGACAGTGAAGAAACCTGAGCACCAAAGAATTGATGCTTTTGAACTGTGGTGTTGGGGAAGACTCTTGAGAGTCCCTTGGACTGCAAGGAGATCCAACCAGTCCATTCTGAAGGAAATCAACCCTGGGATTTCTTTGGAAGGAATGATGCTAAAGCTGAAACTCCAGTACTTTGGCCACCTCATGAGAAGAGTTGACTCATTGGAAAAGACTCTGATGCTGGGAGGGATTGAGGGCAGGAGGAGAAGGGGACGACCGAGGATGAGATGGCTGGATGGCATCATGGACTCGATGGACGTGAGTCTGAGTGAACTCCGGGAGATGGTGATGAACAGGGAGCCCTGGCATGCTGCGATTCATGGGGTCGCAAAGAGTCGGACACGACTGAATGACTGAACTGAACTGAACTGATAGAGTATTGCAACATTATAATACAGAAAGTATAATATTATTATAGAACAGGCCCTGGGTTATTTGGGATATTAAACAGACTAGAACAGGGCCTAGGAAGGCTAGCTTAGCGTGATAGTGAGGAAAACTCTCCCAGGGGTTAATTATCTGTATGCTTAATGAATTTTAAATAATTAAAATACAATCTCTATAGTAAAATCTCAGTTTAGGAAAAAGCAAGGGTTCCTTGGTACAATGAAACTATTTTCACAAGTGAATTCCAATCTACACTAAAACAAGCAAAAAATGATAATTATCGATAAAGCTATTGTACCATAGAGCTAAATATGTCACTTTTTTCTAAATCTTTACTGAAACTTATTCATTATTATAATACCATTATCAAGTGGTAATTATTTTTTAGTTTTCTCTTGAAATTCTGAATGAAGTGGACAGTTACCAACTGTATTGATAGTTTCCCCTTATATACCTTTCATATTTGGTTAAAAGGGATCTGATTTCAGTGACTAACTGGTAGAATGCAATTTATCTTGCCACCAACTTCTTTTTTCATCAAAAATACTGCCTTAAAGAAGAAAGAGAGAAGCTACATGTGAAGTAAGCCTTTTAATTTTGGCCCTTGGCAGAAGTACGTGTTACACAAGGGTGTGGTGGTTCCTTCCCAGACAAACATAACCAGTAAGAATGGTCTAGTGGGACTTTCTTAGGATGCTTCCTATTCCCTGGAAGAGGTCTAGCTCCCTAATTCCTATTCAGACACAAAGGGAGAAGAGATCTGCTGTCTGATACGTGTCCCAGTGAACTAGAAATCACAGTATAAATCAGTTGACCACTTGTGGCCACATTGTGACTCTGACATAGGCTCATTAGTGAACTCAACTGCAGTGGAGATTAATCCTCATTTACCCATTACATCTGTTTGTCAGAAGCTAAAGGGAATTCCCTCCTTGGGCTTAAGAGTGGATTCACCTATAAATCTGATTTTATGATCTGAGCAGAATTGACTACACATTCTTGTGACTTCCTGTGCCCTGTGCTTATTCTTATTTTTATCATAACAACACTCATACAGTTTATTCTTACTGATTTTAATAATAAAATGTAAGCCTCTTAAAGGATCTGATTCATTTTTCTATCCCCAGGACTATCATAGTTTTAAGAATAGAATAGGTGACTCATACATAAAAAATTTGTGTTTGTTGAATTAATCACTGTGAGAACTATTAGAAACACAAAGTTGAATAAAAAGAGTCCCAGGTCTCAAAAATCTTAATGCCTAATGAAGAAGGCAGATATGTAAACCAATGGTAGTTTAATTCACATAAATATAACCCTAAATAGGCTTCCCAGGTGACTCAGTGGTAAAGAATCTGTCTCCAGTGCAGAAGATGCAAGAGACACGGGTTCAGTCCCTGACTAGGGAAGATCCCCTCGAGGAGGGCATGGCAACCCACTCCAGTATTGCCTAGAGAATCCCATGGACAGAGGAGCCTGGTGGGCTTCAGTCCATGGGACTGCAAAGAGTCAGACATGACTGAGCACAGCAGCCACAAACCCTAAATAAAGGTGCAGAACAAATTGTTTAAGCCTGAAATGGAAGAGGTGATTAAATATTGGGGAGCCTTCTGAGCAAAGTAAGTTTTTGAGTTTGGATCTTTAAGATTGGGCATTATTTCCACAGAGATGAAGGAGGTACAATAAAGAAGCAGCTGTGAGTTCTGCCTAAACTTTGGACTTTTATTATTTAAACAGCTTCACTGCTGGTAGCATTGTTCAGAGTGTTATCAGAGGTCATGCATTAGGCTGAACTCTTTTGTATGCCCGTGATAGATTCCTAGCCCAAACCAAGTCATGAAGAGTGGGGCATTTTAACAGATCCTGTGAGCAAACTGTGGGAAGAAGAATGGTGTACCTAGGCTTTGTGGAAAACTGAAATGAAGGACTGTTCTCTCCCCCCTCCACTTCCTTTCTGTTATTCTAGAATGCAGTGCTGTGCATGCTAACCCACTTCAGTCATGTCCAACTCTTTGTGACCCTATGGACTGTAGCGTGTCAATCTGCTCTGTCCATAGATGTCTCTGGGCAAGAATACAGAAGTGGGTTGCTGTGCCCTCCTCCACGGGATCTCTTCAACCCGGGGATCCAGCCCATATCTCTCATGTTTTTGCTTTGGCAGGTGGATTCTTTACCAATAGTACCACCTGTTGTTCAGTCCCTCAGTCGTGTACAACTATCTGTGGCCCCATGGACTGCAGCACACTGTGCGTCCCTGTCCTTCCCATCTCCTGGAGCATGCTCAAACTCATGTCCATTGAGTCAGTGATGCCATCCAACCATCTCATCCTCTGTCTTCCCCTGCTCCTGCCTTCAATCTTTCCCAGCATCAGGGCCTTTTCTAATGAGTCGGCTTTTCACATCAGGTGGCCAAAGTATTGGAGCTTCAGCTTCAGCATCAGTCCTTCTAATGGATATTCAGGATTGATTTCCCTTCAGACTGACTGGTTTGATCCCTTTGCAGTCCAAGGGACTCTCAGGAGTCTTCTCCACAGTCCAAAAGCATCAATTCTTTGGCATTCAACCTTCTTTATGGTCCAACTCTCACATCCGTACATGACTACTGGAAAAACCAAAGCTTTGACTAGACGGACCTTGGTTGGCAAAATAGTGTTTCTGCTTTTCCATACACTGTCTAGGTTTGTCATAGCTTTTCTTCCATGGAGCAAGTCTCTTTTAATTTCATGGCTGCAGTCACCCTGTGCAGTGATTTTGGGAGCCCAAGAAAATGAAGTCTCTTACTGTTTCCCCATCTATTTGCCGTGAAGTGATGGGACCAAATACCATGATTTTTGTTTTTTGAATGTTGAGTTTTTAGTCAACTTTTTCACTGTCCTCTTTCACCTTCATCAAGAGGCTCTCTAGTTCTTTGCTTTCTGCCGTAAGGGTGGTGTTATCTGCCTATCTGAGATTATTGATATTTCTCCTGGCAATCTTGATTCCAGCTTGTGCTTCATCTAGCCTGGCATTTCACATGATGTACTCTGCATATAAGTAAATAAGCAGGGTGACAGTATATAGCTTTGACGTACTCTTTTCCCAATTTGGAACCAGTCCATCATGCCATGTCCAGTTGTAACTGTTGCTTCCTGACCTGCATACAGGTTTCTCAGATGGCAGGTAAGGTGGTCTAGTATTCCCATCTCTTTAAGAATTTTCCACAGTTTGTTGTATTCCACTCAGTCATAGGCTTTAGTCTAGTCAGTGAAACAGAATTAGATGTTTTTCTGGAATTCTTTTTTTTTTTTTTTTTTCTATGATCCAATGTATGTTAGCAATTTGATCTCTGGATCCTCTGCTTTTTCTAAATTTTACTTGAACATTTGGAAGTTCTCGGTTCGTGTACTGTTGAAGCCCCTCTTGGAGATTTTTGAGCATTAGCTTGCTAGTGTGTGAAATGAGTGCAACTTTGCTGTAGTTTGAACATTCTTGGGCATTGCCTTTCTCTGGTATTGGAATGAAAACTGACCTTTTCGAGTCCTGTGGCACCACCTGAGAAGCCTCTGTTCTAGAATAGCTGCCTGGAAATGTTGAAAACAGGCCAAGCTGAGGCAAAATGAGTAGGGTAGTGAGTTGCTCTCTGTGGTATCAAGTTTAGAAAATTATGAGGTATGAATCTTCACAGCACATTATCCATAAGAGTTAAAACATGGAAACAACCCCCATGTCCATTAGCTGTTGGATGGGTTAAAGAACACGCAGTATAACATACAATGGGATATTATCCTGCAGTATAGAGTGAAGTTCTGATATATACTACAACATGGAAACATAGGTGAAGTTAAAGAAGCCACTCACCAAAGACCACATATACTACAACATGGAAACAGAGGTCAAGTTAAAGAAGCCGCTCACCAAAGACCACATATACTACAACATGGAAACAGAGGTCAAGTTAAAGAAGCCACTCACCAAAGACCACATACTGTATCGTTCTATTTATATGAAACGTCCAGAGTAGGCAAATCATCAGGGACAAAAAGTAGATCTGTGAAGAAGTTGAGGTTCGCAGCAGATGGAGAGTGAATGCTCAGTCCAAGGTTTCTTTTTTAGGGTAATTAAACTATTCTAAAATTAGAAAGTGAAATTAGAGAGTAAAATTATTGGAATCAGTAAGCAAAAATTAGAACGTAAAATTAGAAAGTGAAAGTCACTCAGTCATGTCCAACTCTTTGCAAGTATATGGACTATACAGTTCATGGAATTCTCCAGGCCAGAGTACTGGAGTGGGTAGCCTTTCCCTTCTCCAGGGAATCTTCCCAACCCAGGGATCAAACCCAGATCTCCCACATTGCAAGCAAATTCTTTACCAGCTGAGCCACAAGGGAACCTAAAACTAGACAGTGGAGGTCATTGTAGGACTCTGAACATACTAGCAATGACTGAATTATATGCTTTAAAAGGGTGAATTTTATGGTATATGATGTACATCTCAATAAATTATTAAAAATTAATAAAGAAGTGCTTTAATTGGTCTAAATTAATTCAAGAGATAATGTCTGCAGTTAAGGAAGGATGCATGGAGTATGCTGGCTCATCTTGCTCATCAGATGTTCATCTTTAAGACTACAAACAACAACAGCTATTGGAGGAGTTAGAGATTTCACAAGATGGTGCACATGGTTGGACTTGAGAAAACCACTTCCCCTGGAAAAATTAGATATTGTTCTCAGAAAGAGTTAAGAAGGGATGTGGGTGTCCCAGGTCGCTCAGTAGTAAAGAATCCGCCTGCTAGTGCAGAAGATGCAGTAGGAGGGGTTTCCACCCCTGGGTTGGGATGAGCCCCTGGAGAAGGAAATGGCAACCCACTCCACCACAGCCATGGGGCCACAAAGAGCCAGACGTGACTGAGGCACTGAACATGCATGCAAGCATAGAAGATCAGCTTGAAGAGCCTAGTGACCCTAGCCGTTGGCTTAGTTACTGTGTACGGTGGCATGCACTTCTTAGTTCTATGACACTCAGCTCTCAATTCCTGGAGGCATTAGCTAAGGACAGCTCACAACTGTGTTCTCTTGTTTTGTCTGTCCTTCGCAAAAAGAAGCTGCCTTGATCAAGGTTACTCACCTTCCCTACAAGACAACTGGTATCCAGGAGTGTAGTAGCTCCAGTGGAAGTTCAGTGTGGACGGGCAAGGGCCGGACTGCTTACACAAGTTGAATCATTTTGAAGGGTTGTTCGGCACAAGAGCTTCCCTGGTGGCTCAGACAGTAAGGAGTCTGCCTGCAATGCAGGAGGCCTGGGTTCAATCCCTGGGTCGGGAAGATCCCCTGGAGAAGGGAATGGCAATCCATTTCAGTATGCTTGTCTAGAGAATCCCACGGACAGAAGAACTTCATGGGTTACACTCCACTGGGATGTGAAGAGTCAGACATAACTGAGCAATGAACACACTCCACTCCACTCAGCATAAGAACTCACCAAAGTATAATATGC
Source organism: Oreotragus oreotragus (assembly GCA_006410675.1). Lineage (NCBI taxonomy): Eukaryota > Metazoa > Chordata > Mammalia > Artiodactyla > Bovidae > Oreotragus > Oreotragus oreotragus. The sequence continues at coordinate 132,882 of SJYX01000050.1, forward strand.
CCTGAGGTCTCTGTTGCAATTGCTTCTCTGCTCAGCCTTTGTCACGTCCTACTTCCCTTATCTCATGCATGTGTGGTTGCTGAAACAATTTCTCAACAAAGATTCTGCATACAAATATCAGAATGTATTCCTCAGAGAAGCTGTGACAGTTGGTACCAGGAATGACCCTAAGAAGCTGACTGAAAAGTGATATTTGGAGCTGGATCTCAATCTAGGTCTGAGAACATCATCACAGGCACTGAGAGCTTCTAGCGTATGGGTTCCTAAGTTTATTTCACTTGTGAACTGGAAAGGTAGGCCAATGGAAAGGATGGGTGCTCAGGCACATGAAAACTGTGGGGAAAATAGTAATGATGAGGACTATGGAATTGAATAACTATAGAAAGAGCCATTTGGTGCATTGAAAGAGGAAAGCAAAGGCTGAGGGTGATGAATGATGAATATAAATCAAATTGTGAAAGACAAAGTCTCCTAGGCAGCATGTAAAGAACAGAGTCTCATCTGCTATACCTGAAGGTCAGGGAAGTCTAAGGATCAGGGTCAAGACTTAATTTTATGAGTAGCAGAAATCCAGAGAAATTTGAATTCTCAATCCCAGCAAGCCTGCTATGCCAAGATCAGGGCTGTAATTGTGGAGGAATGGACTCTGAAATTCTAAATGGACAAGCTCAGTAGCAGTTGTCCTCTGAAGGCCAGGGCTTTTACATAAGGAGGATCCCAGGTAGTAAATGGGATGATAAAGTCCCCAAATAATCAATTCAGTATTTTAATCACCAGAAATATAATGGACACAGTAAATGTAATTAGCAGCAAGATTGTCATGACGAACAGGGGAGCCTGATCCTCACAGACTTATGGAGATGACTAATAGAACACAAAGCACCTGGAACAAAATAAATAAGCAGACAACAAAGATATTGTTCAATCTATACATTGTTCAAACTATATTGAAGAAAAATAGCTTTCAGGCTTCAGCCATTTCATACATTTGAAACCCACTGAATGAAAGAGATCCCCAGAAGGAAGAACCTGCATCATACCAAGTGTTTTCATGGTAATGGTTCTCCTGGGCTGTGCTTATTCAGTCATATCTGACTCTTTTTGAACCCATGGATTGTAGTCCACCAGGCTCTTCTGTCCATGGGAATTCTCCAGGCAAGAACACAGGAGTGGGTTACCATGCCCTCCTCCAGGGGATCTTCCCAACCCAAGGACTGAACACAGGTCTCCTGCATTTCGGGTGGATTCTTTACTGTCTGAGTCACAGGGAAGCCCACTTAATGATTCCGCTCAGTTCAGTTGCTCAGTCATGTCCGACTCTTTGCAACCCCGTGGACTGCAGCACACCAGGCTTCCCTGTCCATAACCAAATCCTGGAGCTTACTCAGACTCATGTCCATGGAGTCAGTGATGCCATCCAACCATCTCATCCTCTGTCATCCCCTTCTTTGCCTTCAATCTTTCTCAGCATCAGGGTCTTTTCTAATGGGTTAGTTCTTTGCATCAGGTGGCCAAAGTGTTAGAGCTTCAGCTTCAGCCTCAGTCCTTCCAAAGAATATTCAGGACTGATTTCTTTTAGGATTGACTGATTTGATCCCTTTGCAGTCCAAGGGACTCTCAAGAGTCTTGACACACTGATTTAAACATTACATGTTTTCATCTGAAGCTTGTTATTTGTTCCTTGGATATGAAAGAAATGTGTTCTGTTAGTCATTCCATCGTGTCTGACTCTGTAACCCCATGGACTGTAACCCACCAGGCTCCTCTGTCCATGGAATTCGCCAGGCAAGAAAACTGGAGTGGGTAGTATTTCCTTTTCCAGGGGATTTTCCTAACCAAGGGATCAAACTTGCTTCTCTTACATTGCAGTTGGATTTTTTACTGTCTGAGCCATCAATCTCAGAGGAGAAGGAACTGAAAATATTTACCCAGGTGGGTTCCAGAATTGCTATGAAGCAGTGACTACTATCGGAGAAGGCAATAGCACCCCACTCCAGTACTCTTGCTTGGAAAATCCCATGGACGGAGGAGCCTGGTAGGCTGCAGTCCATGGGGTCGCACAAAGTCAGACACGACTTCACTTTCACTTTCACTTTTCACTTTCATGCATTGAAGAAGGAAATGGCAACCCACTCCAGTGTTCTTGCCTGGAGAATCCCAGGGACGGGGGAGCCTGGTGGGCTGCTGTCTATGGGGTCGCACAACTGAAGCAACTTAGAAGCAGCAGCAGCAGTAACTACTATGTCATACACATACCACTACCACTCTTGAAAAGAATTATTAATTTAAATTATCCTGCTCCTATCTCATCATTGTATGTTGGGGTTGGAGTTGGGGATGGGTAGAAGGAGCAGATAACTTAATTTTTAGTTTATAATATTCTATATTCAGTATGGCTGCTTTGCACTGTTGTATGGCAGAAACCAACACAACATTGTAAAACAATTTTCCTCTAATTAAAAATTAAATTAAAAATAAAGACAAGTTGCTTAAAAAGTTGCATGTGAAGAATTTCACACCAAGAGCCTCAGCCACACTTGGACTCAGTTTAGATGAGGATATTATGAATATTAAGCCTAAGTTTCAAGCCTATGTCTGAGGTTATAATAGAATGACATTGTGATTCTTAGAAAGGGCTGAATATATTTTTGTTGTTAGGGGGAAATGAATCATCAGAGGCCAGAGGGAAATCTGTGGTAACTATTATACTGGTGGTATAGTCACTAAGTCACGTCTGACTCTTGCAACCCCACGGACTGTAGCCTGCCACGCTCCTCTGTCCATGGGATTTCTCAGGCAAGAATACTGGAGTGGTTTGCCATTTCCTTCTCCAGGGGATCTTTCTGACCCAGGGATCAAACTTGGGTCTCCTGCATTGCAGGCAGATTCTTTACTGAGCCCCAGAGAAGCCCACAGCTATTATATCGTTATGACCCACTAATGCACCAGCCCGCTTGGTACACATGTGTTCACCTAGTTCCTTTCCACATTGACTCAGGGACAGACCACTTGACTATCCTTGACAAGTGGAACACTGACAAGCAAAATACAAACAGAGGCTTAATAGGCACTTGCTCATGGGGCACTGGGGTTTGTATTGTAATGCTCTCCCTTGGAACTCGGAGCTATTACTTAAAGAAATCCAACTACTCTGATTGACAGAACATGTGGATAAAGAGAAATATCCAGCCAATCCCTAGTTATTCCATCCATCACAGTGGGTGTGAGACACATGAATAAAGAAATCATTCTGGATAGTTAAGCAAGAGCAGTCACCTCTTAGAACAGAAGAACCACCCACCAAAGTCCAGTTCAGATTGCAAAATAGTAAGAAATAACAAATTTTAAGCCACTAAGATCTGGGTAGGTTTGTTTATATAGCAATAAATAAATCAAACACTTTCAGAAAGATCTTCACATAGTGCAGGCACAAAAAAATAACATAACTGATTATTGACAGAGTGGAGTCATTTAAGCCTGGTACTTAATTCACAGTCTAATCTAAAATATGGCATAGGCTTCCAGGGGACTGACCTAGAAAATGAGAAAGTTTCCATGTATAAGAAGATCACAGTCATCATTTATTTGATGTTCCGAGTTAAAATTCCATTCAAAAGATGATAAAGTTTGTACTGGCCAAAGAAACGGGATAAAAGAGGAGAAGTTAAGCTGAATAAATAGGGTAAATATGATTATAGATAACCAGAAAATGGAATCACTGAACAAGAAATAGTTCACTTTCATATTCCAGTTAACTCACATAAGCATATACAATCATTAAAAAGTTAAAACATCTGATTTCATGTAGAAATATTATAAGACATTAAGGTTTATACTGTAAAGCAGTTGATGGTTTAAGACACCGAGGGCAGTTGACTCTGGTTGTCTTTTCATTTCTCTGACCTTAGCGCCTGCTGTAGTACCTGAAATAAAGTAGATACTCAGTGAATATTTGTTGAATTAATGGCTGCACACTGAGGAAGAAGCCCTGTTCAGCTTTCTAAGGTGTGCTTGGGCAAGGAACTAGCCTCACACCCAAAAGCGATCCTCACTACCACCTCACTATCATGACAGTCAGGAAAAGAGAGCTCAGAGGGAACCTCGTTGCATTTCCTCCCCTTAACTTTTCACATGGGCTGCATCTCCCACGAGAAATTAAGTGAGAACCCTGATTATTTTCACCCTCTAGTAGGTCAAACTAAATGTCTATCTCATCTCTGAAGTTTGGCTCACCATCCCACCTACTCTGGGAGATAGTGAGGGACAGGGAATTCTGGCAAGCTGCAGTCCATGGATTGCAAAGAATTGAACATGACTGAGTGACTGAACAACAATTCAACCTACAGAAAGAGGCATACCACTCAGCTGTGAAGTAGGGGGAAAAAAAAAGGATCAGAATTACAGAGTGGAGTAGAGGCGGCAAGGAAGCTTCCTGAACACTGTTTTTCATACAAGCATATCTAAAATTTTTCAGAAGTTGGGTAGTCAACGTGAATCTGAGTAACACTGACCCATCTTTCCAATCATTCTCAGGAGAGAGTCCCATGAAACAGTAGACCCCAGAATAAAAGGCTATGGGTGGACCACCTGCAGCAGGAGCTGAGGGTGGGGGCTTGTGGAAGAGTTCAAGCCAGAACCAAATTTCCCTCATCGGATAACCATTTCCTTCAACCTCTAGAGAAATTTTCAGGTGAAAAACTTACTTTAAAGCCATCAATACAACCACTAACCTGAAAAATGTATAATAAAAATAATTCAATGATTCCCTTATGTTTTCAGATATTTTGAAACTGCTGAGTATCTGGTATGTATCTACACTGCTCCATGTCCACTGCTATCCCATGCAGACCAGACTGAATTACTACAAAAGGCTCGTAACTCATCTTCCTGCTTCCATCCTGTCCTTTACAATTAATCCTTTATGCAGCAGCTAAACATAAACCAACCTGTTACTCTTTTACTAAACAAGCAAACAAATAAAAAACCACCAATTGCATCTATAACAGTGAGAGTAAAATCCCTAGCCCTTCCAGGCCTTCAAGGTCTCTATGATTTGATTCCTGCCCGTCACCAACATTTAATCTTTCAGCACTCTATCCTCCTTTCTATGCCTCAAACATGTCAAGCCTGTTATTCCCACGCTCTACACTGAAGTCTTTGCAAGCCTTCATTTTCTCATCAATTACATTTCAACTCAAATGTCACTACAGAAGGTTCTTTTTTTCTATAATACTGTTGTTCCCACCCCTGTCACTCTCTGTGGTACTTCATGGAAGTTTAATTGAACTGGTAACTTAATCGGATCTGATGGCACACAAATATATTATGAAATAAAATTGAAATTATATAGCCATGGGACAAGATGAAGTTCATGTTATGCTAATAAGGTAGACATTTAAGTGTTAAAATATCACCTACCTCCAACGTGAAATTGTATACAGGTGAGCCTGCAGGTCTATGATCCTTAGACCTATTCCCTTAAAACTCCTAGAGTTCTTCAAACATGGGCACAGCTCTAAGTAACATGAGGCTTCCCTGGTGGCTTAGTGGTGAAGAATCCACCTGCCAACACAGGAGACGTGGGTTCGATCCCTGGGTCAGGAAGATCCTCTGAAAAAGGAAATGGCAACCCACTCCAGTATTCTTGCCTGGAAAATCCTGTGGGCAGAGGAGCCTGGCAGGCTACAGTCCATGGGGTCCCAAAAGAGTCAGAGAGGACTTAGCGACTAAACAAGAACTAAGTAACAGAAGGGACATGAAGAAGCCACATTCACTCAGGACTTCATCTTTCATGGCAGCAATCAGTTATCTGGCTCTCAATCTATTTACCTATAAATATGATTATTGTCTGTCTCCCATATCAAAGTATTAGCGCTATGAAGGCTGAGACTTTGCCACTCACTCTCTAACCCGTGTACAGAGCTGCATCTAGCACAAATGTAGACTGAGGAGTTAATACATTAAAACTTGGGTTTAGAAACAAAACTGAGGTTTTCTTCCAAAGCACACAGTAGCCCACAAGTCCAGAATAAATCTATGTGTATATTAAGCTAACTGTCAGAAAACCATTAAGTGCCCTTGATTCTGGTTTCCTCACATAACTCCCGAAAAAGAATGACAGCACAGGCAGTAAGAATCAGGCATGCTTGGTGCACTGACCACCACAGTATTCAATAGGAATATAACTCCAACATCATCCACAAAACTTACATCATCACACCATTAATCCCTAAAACTACCTTAATATTTTATTTGGACCTACATCAAAATATCTTTTTTTTTCTCCTATTCTAGTGGAAATGTTAGAAGAAAGTTGCCCCTTGCTTACTGAGAAAATTCATCCATAGTTCCAATTTTTGCAAATATTTCCCTAACTTGCTCACAAGTTACTTGCTTTGAGACAAGTTTCACTAGAAGTTTTTAAATGGAATAGTTTGTGCAGCTTAAATGGCATTAGATTGACAATTAAGAGATATGGGATGGGTTTTTATTTCACTGTTTTTAATAGGTTTGGTATTGCCTTCGGAGTCATTTTACTTTAGCCTGAATTTCACCTTATGCAAAATGAGATGCTTGAAATAGGAGTTTTCTATACTTGCTTTATGTTCTTAATATCAAAGATTGAAAGGCAGCTCAGCCATCCAATTTGAAACTGATGATGAAAAGTTAAATTTCCCCTTCTCCAATTACATAAAAACCAATGCATCAAGGAAAGTAAGAAACAGGCAAAGCCCAGTTTTAAATAAATTAAGTGTCAGTAAAACCCAAAACCACAAATAAGCTTTGGAGAAAAAGGTAGAAATGGGGTACTTACTGCAGTTGGTCACCAGAAAAACTCTAGATACAATTTTTAAGGTAAAAAGAGTACACTGAACGCAGACTGAATGATCTCTGTTCATTTTCAAGGCAAACCATTCAATATCACAGTAATCCAAGTCTATGCCCCAACCAGTAACGCTGAAGAAACTGAAGTTGAACGGTTCTATGAAGACCTACAAGAACTTTTAGAACTAACACCCAAAAAAGATGTCCTTTTCATTATAGGAGACTGGAATGCAAAAGTAGGAAGTCAAGAAACACCTGGAGTAACAGGCAAATTTGGCCTTGGAATGCGGAATGAAGCAGGGCAAAGACTAATAGAGTTTTGCCAAGAGAATGCACTGGTCATAGCAAACACCCTCTTCCAACAACACAAGAGAACACTCTACACATGGACATCACCAGATGGTCAA
>SJYX01000050.1:152282-194032 GCA_006410675.1 Oreotragus oreotragus
TCTTCTTTGCTTTGTGCCATAAGGGTGGTGTCATCTGCATATCTGAGCTTATTGATATTTCTCCCAGCAATCTTGATTCCAGCTTGTGCTTCATCCAGCCCAGGATTTCTCATGAGGTACTCTGCATATAAGTTAAATTTATTCCCTGGTTGCCAAATGTTCAGTCGCTTTGCCATGTCCAACTCTTTGCAACCCTATGGACTGCAGCACTCCAGGCTTCTCTGTCCATCACTAACTCCTGGAGCTTGCTCAAACTCATGTCCATTGAGTCAGTGATGCCATCTAACCATCTCATCCTCTGTCATCCCCTTCTTCTGCCACCATCAATCCTTCCCAGCATCAGGATCTTTTCTAAGGAGTCAACTCTTTGCATCAAGTAGCCAAAGTATTGTAGCTTCAGCTTCAGCATTAGTCTTTCCAATGAATATTGAGGACTGATTTCCTTTAGGATTGACTGGTTTGATCTTGCAGTCCAAGGGACTCTCAAGAGTCTTCTCCAACACCACAGCTCAAAAACATCAAATATTTTACTAACAAAACTTAAGAGACTCACTTCTGAAACATCTACTTGAATGTAGAGTATAATCTTATTTTATTTGAACCTTGTTTGCTTATTTGTATATATTTATATAGAATAATATTGACCAGACTATATGGTAGGAAGCATATAGACTTCCAAACCCATTCTATCTAGGCTGTAAAGTTACAAGTAATTTTATTTTTTGCTTGCTTCTATATATTTCTATAATTTTTCTACATCAAACATATGAATATTTGTTATCTTTGAAAAGAATTTTATAAAGTCAAGGGGAAATGCTTCTGAGGTTAAAAAATGGAGGCAGGTGAGAATCTCATTGTTAAAAGTTCAGAAAGCTCTCATATCTAGTCAATGCCCTTAAAGTCACTAGAGGCATTTTGGATGAAGTCGGGTAAAAATTGCTAAGTGCTTTTTCCCTTTATTAGGGGTCTATCTGAACACTTTCTGAAGTATAATTCTTTCTTTGTTTTACGTTTTCTATTTGAAGTAAAAATAAAGAAAGTCATAGAGCTTGAAGGTGAAAAAACCTTTCAGCATGCCTATTTGGCACATAAACATAGTATTTCAACCACTTCGTTTTATTCCTCTCATGATTTCCAACAGATATAATAGGTCTTAGTTCCATTTTCTATTGTATTATAATGGTTATTTTCACAGGACGCTGTTCATAGTATCTTTTTAACTGGTCTCTGGGCAATCCATCTGACATAGAACCAGATTAATATATTCCAAAAATACCACTTTTATTATGTAACTTTCCTGCTCAAAAATCCTCAACAGTTTCTGTAATTTATAGTCATGATTTTCAAGTCTTTAAATAGTAGAACACTTTTTTTCCCAAAGGAAATCTTATGTGGAATCTCCATCTTTAAAAAAGATGAAAAAAAAAAAAAAGATGAAGATAGTATTTTATGAGAATTTATAATAAAGTCATTCAATTAAAACCATGAGACTATTTTGATGGGCACAAAAAGAAAGGCTAAATGTTATGGTTGACCCTGAAAGTCTTCAGCCTTCAAAATATTCCTGAATTTTATTTTGGTTGCATTGATCCAAGAAAAATTTCAGTTTATTTAAAATATGTAGATGCTGTTAATAAAAAGCCTTTTTAATAACAATGAATCACCAATTATGTCAAAAATTTGCTGTAAGCTTTACAGTGAAAGTTATTATGTTTAGAAGTTACTGGATCAAAACGTTACATCACACATTTTAGTACGGATAGTGTTTTGCTTGTCTGTTTCCCTGTCTCTTATACACATCTATCTCTGGTTCCTCTGCCTTTTCTAAAACCAGCTTGAACATCTGGAATTTCACAGTTCACGTATTGCTGAAGCCTGACTTGGAGAATTTTGAGCATTACTTTACTAGCATGTGAGATGAGTGCAGTTGTGCGGTAGTTTGAGCATTCTTTGGCATTACTTTCTTTGGGATAATAATACTTCCTAAAAGTCATTGGAGTCCCAGGAAATGACAAAAGAGAGGAAAGAAGAAACAATATTTAAGGAGATAATGATGGTTGAGAATTTCCAAAAACAAATGAAAAATATCAAACCACAAATTCAAAAACTTCTATAAATCAATCATGAAAAGCAAAGAAAAATTACTCAGAGCCACATCATGGGAAAAACTGCTTGAAACAAAATATAAAAGCACCTGAGGGGAAAAAAAGACACAACACTTTCAAAACAATAATTGTATTTAAACAGCTGATTATATAACAGAAACTATGGAAGCTTCATGATAATGAAATATTATTTTTAAATGCTAATATAACACTTTTGTCAGTCCAGAACATATAATCAACAAAAATGTCATTCAAAATAAAGGCAAATAAATATATTTTCAGGTAAAAAGGAAAAAATAACCCTAGTTTTCTCATCAGTCAATCCACAATAAATATATGTACAAAGAGAGTTCTTTAGGGAGAAATAAAATTATTCTAGATAAAACTACAGCAATGAAAGAAGGTAAATAAAGATGATCAGAGAGTACAATTACTTATGTAAATCTACATGAATATGTAAAATAGCAATTGTAATATCTTTTGAAATTTCAAATATGTATGGAATTAAAACATATAAATACAAGAAAACAAGAAAAGATAAGTAGGATTAAACTATTCTGATAACCTTGCCTTGTCCATGGAGTGATAATACTAATTTATGATGAACTATGACAAGTATGGATCCATGTAGACTTCAGCCATGTGCCATAGTTTGATTACCCCAGATTGTACTAATAAAATTTGGGAGTTCGTGTAAAAAAATAAATATATACAAAAAAATAAATAAATAAATAAATAAAATAAATTAAAAAAGAAAAAAATAATAAAAAAATAAAAAAATAAAATAGCAAAAATTGTGTAGCATGCTTAGCTGTAAACCAAATAAGGGGAGGGAGTAGAATATTCTTTTAATTAATTTTAAAAACAGATGCAAAAAGTAAGAAATAAAAATTTAGATTTAAACACAAATGAATGTGCTTTAAATTGTAGCTAAATGTAAATTGTACAATAGCCCAATGAAATAAATTGTTAGATTGCTTCGGCTCAGATGGTAAAGAATCTGCCTGCATTGTGGAAGACCTGGGTTTGATCCCTGGGTTGTCAAGATTCCCTGGAGAAGGGACTGCAACCCATTTCAGTATTCCTGCCTGGGAAATCCCATGGAGAGAGGAGCCTGGCCAGCTACAGCCCATGGGGTGGCAAAGAGTTGGACACGACTGAATGACTAACACAGAAGGATCTCAAAATAACAACATTTTGCTAATTACAACAAATTCACCTTATGTTTGAGGACACAGGCAGATTGAAAATAAAAAGATGGAAATATAAATACCATGCAAGCACTAACAAAAGGAAAGTATTTAATCTATAGTTCTAATATCTACCAGGCTTCCGTGGTAGCTCACTGGTAAATAATCCTCCTTCAATGAAGGAGATGCAGGAGATGCTGGTTTGATCTCTGAGTTGGGAAGATTTCCTGGAGGAGGGCATGGCAACCCAGTCCCAATATTCTTGCCTAGAGAATCCCATAGACAGGGGAGCCTGGCAGGCTATCATCATGGGGTCACAAAGAGTTGGACACGATTGAGTGACTGAGCTTGCATGCACTATCTAGCAAAGTTGCCTTTAAAGGAAGAAACACTATACAAGATCAAGAAAGATATTTCATAATGATAATAGGATCAGTTGAGCAGGAAGATATAACAATCTTTAATTTGTTTGTGTGGAGTTTTCTAGCTTCAAAGAAAAAAGTATAAAGCAAAATAGACAGGAGACATTGTCAAATCCACAAACACAAGAAATTTGAGCACAATCGCTTGTTACTGATGGCACAAGCAAATCAAAAATTACTGAGTATAAAATGTTTGAAAAATGCAATTAACAGAAACACAATTTTGACCTAATTTACATAAATCCAATATAAACCAAGGAACTGCAGAACACACTGTCTTTTCAAGCCCACATGGATCATTTTCTAAGATGGAGCATGTGCTGGCCATAAAACAAATTTTAAAAATTATCAATGGATTTACATAATTCAGAGGCTTTTCTCTGACAACAGTGGAGTTGAGCTATAAAATGAATGGGAGACAGTAGAGTAAACTCCCCAAATCTGGGAGAAATTTAGCAACACACATGTAAGTAACACATAGGTAAGCAAAGAACCACAAAGGTAATTAGAAAATATTTTAAATGGAAAGAAAATGATAATATGATATATCAAAACTTATAGATGCAGCTAAAACTTTAATTTCTAAGTATTAGAAATAAACAAACACTGAAATTTAGTAATTCAAACATCTATTTCAAGAAACAAAACAGCAAATTAAATTCAAAGGATATTTAAAACAGAAAATAACAATGATAAGAACAGAAATAAATCAAAGCAAAATATAAAATTATGAAAGGAAAGCTTTCCAAATCAAACATTAGTTCACTCAAAAAACAAGTATAATAGATTATTTATCTATTTGATAATTAACATAAGTGATAAAGAAAAATTAGAGATCATAAATTACTGATTTCAGAAATTTAAATGGAAAATCAGTAGAAACTGAACCAATATTTAATAACAGTAAAAACATTATGAGAAAAACATTTTGCCAAGAAATGCAATCAGGTAGATAAAGAAACAAATTCCTTGATAAATGCTGACACATGGACTCAGATATGATGTCATGGTGATGGGGTTTAGAACATATGGAAAAACCACTTACAGTAAAAACTTCTCAGCAAGCAGGAAAATTGATAGGCAATAAATAAATAACTTTGCAGACGAGGAACTAAAGTTGAGGGAGTTTTCCTAATGGCTTCTTTTTCCTCTGAGAGAGGGAAAGCATGATAATGTTAAATGATGTGAGTAGGAAAAAACTTGACCTAAGTTTTGAAGGTATAGAAAGACATTGCAGAGTCAGTCCTGGGGGAATGAAGAGGAGGGTGAAGCAATGGATGGTTTTCTGGAGAATAAAATGGGAACATACACACGTACACACACACACACATGAAACCCTTACCAGTGAGCAAACCAGTCATCTACAATCTCTCAATTTTAGCCATTTACCCTCAGAAAATAAACAGAAGTTTCTACAACATTTTTACACATTTCAATGTACTTTTATACTTCTGGAAAAATCTAAATGCCACAAACAGATGAATATTTATTGACATAGGAAGATTTGTGACTGCTAAGGAAAAAGGAAGAAAGTAAATTAGAGTTTGAAACTATATGTGCTATATGATATAATATGAAATTATATATGCTATATGACAAAAAGTGATAGGAAAATAACACCAAAACTCTGAGCATTCAGAGTTTTCTCTTCTCTGCTTTTCAGCATTTTCTTAATTTTCTGATTTGCGCATATATTACTTCAGTAATTAAGGGATCATATGGAAAAATAAATAAATGAAAATGGAAATATATTTGTGAAAAAAATCTTTATTTTTTTTTAATGTCATATAGGGCTTCTTCTACAACCCAAATAGTAATTTACCAACTGATCCATTCTAGCTTAAAAAAATGAAAGAAACTATTTCTCTTGTTTTTAGTCTGAGTCTAAGAAATCTCTCAACTGATTGAATACTTCAATTTTCGATTTGATATTTGGTATTGTAGACACAGTGTTAAAAGAAGCGCTTACTTACTGAAAATGTCGACCAAAATAAGGCTTCTTCAATTTGTAGGGGAAATTTAAGATATTTAATATATAGCACTTTCTGAAAAGCCTCTGTTCAATAACCTTTTGAAAAGTGATTACAATGAATACGAAAGACACTCAACATTGTCCTACTACTTATATTAGAACTAAAGATTTCCCATTTTCTTCTGGTTTTTATTGTTATTAAAAGTTTCAGTTATATGGAAATAGAATGAAAGCCCTGAGACAGGTAGATGTTGTTTTGTTCAAGGATGTTTCCTGAGTGCTTAGAATAATAACTTGCCCAAAGTGTTGTCTGAATGATGTAGTTTCAAGTGCATGAAGATTAGAACTTGCTAAGTTCCTCTCTCTCTCAGCACACTTTCCCCACTGTTTCACTCCAGTTTTCAGTCTTATGTTTGTTCCCAATTTACTTGAACTTCTGTTGCTACTGAGGAGACTTGATAAGAAGAGAAGTTAATAATAGTGCTACATGATTGGTTAAAAGAAAGTTATAAGTTACTGAAGAGCCTGGCAGTTGCTTTCTTTGTGTATTGACAAAACTGGGTGAAGTAGTTCACATTTTAAGTGCGAGAAAACACAATTTGAATTGAACTTTTATAGAATATCTTGTTACAACATTTTTTACAAATGGACAGTGTTTGGGTAATCATATTAGCTTTGGCTGGAAAAGTACACAAGTAACTTTAGGGAAATAAGCTTTTTGAAAAGCCCGTCTTCATTTCTTCCTTAATTTTTGTTTCTAGCTCTAACTTAACACATGAAACAGCCTCTTATCTTTAAATAAAATCTTTAACACTAAGAAAAAGCTCAATCTAGGCCACTTAACTGCCATTAACTATCAGTATGCATGATTAAAAAATTAGTATGCAGAGCATGCATATATCTGGGAGAATTGTGAATTTTAGCATATCTGTTTTCCATTGCAGGTTATACAATAACATCTTAGTATATTTTCTATTGAAAACTAACTTCAGACAAAATAAAAGGAATTTTCTGTCTGAATATATAATGCATGAATCACTCTTTGAAAGAGATACATAAATAATAGATCAGCTCTCCAGCATTGCTACCATGTATTATTAATTAAAAAATAAAGATCAGATCTACATTGAAAAATACATCATGGTATCTAGGCTATAATGTGTCTTAACAGTGGGGATTACATTTTATAGGCAATGAAGTGACCTTTTATCACATTCATGATGGCTTCGGGCCTTTGAATATTCCCTTCCTTTCAGGAATACATATACCTCTTTAAAAACTGGCCTCAGAATTCACTCTTTTTGGTAACATTCCTCCGATAAGTCTCACCTGAATGTGTCCACTAGATGCTAAGAGCATAACCTAATTTAATTCTATTTCTGAACATGGGTTGTTTCTACTGTGACAGTCACTGCCCCCTGTCACCCTGAGTCTCAAGGTAAGTGATGTTCTGTAAACATCTCCAGTCTAAGTGTGAATAAACTTTTTTTTTTTTATGAGAGATCGAATCCACCTGTGCTACCCACTTTAAATAAAGGCAGCCCTACTGAGGGAAGGGAAGACTGTCAGCCTCCCACTTGCCTCATTCTCCAGGAGATGTCTCTCCTGTTCTCTTTTCATTGATTTTTTTTTAAAATATAAATTTATTTATTTTAATTGGAGGTTAATTACTTTACAATATTGTATTGGTTTTGCCATACATCAACATGAATCCGCCACAGGTATACACATGTTCCCCATCCTGAACCCCCCCACTCTCTTCCCTCCCCGTACATCCCTTTGGGTTGTCCCATTGCACCAGCCCCAAGCATCCAGTATCATGCATCGAACCTGGACTGGCGATTCATTTCATATATGATATTATACATGTTTCAATGCCATTCTCCCAGATCATCCCACACTCTCCCTCTCCCTCTCCCACTGAGTCCAAAAGACTGTTCTATACATCTGTGTCGCTTTTGCTGTTCTGCATACAGGGTCAGAATAAACTCTTATATTCCTCACCTCTGAAAAATTCTGGAGTATTCTGAGTCACTCTATAAACTCCAAGGGATTACCAAAGAGAAAATACAGTCAGTAAGAGTCAGACTTACAAACAATGGTTGTGATACTAACAAAATTTAATTTGCTTCCAAGACTCACAAGCCTTTTCTTTATCTGTATGGGCTCCAAAAAGCTCTCTACTCCCATCCTCTTGGCAAAACTTCGCAAGAACAACTCTGTCTTGCCCACTGTTGTATCCTTGGTTGTTACTGTCTGTTTCTTTTTCACATCTCATGAGGCTGAGTTCTGTTTAATTTCTGGAGACAGACTTATTATTTGCTGTTACACATTTTAATTGACTGCAGTTTCCTGTTTGATATGTAATATGCAAACTGCTCTTGAAAGAAACCTGACAATAGAGTCTTATGTCTTATTTGCTTACCTAACTAATGAGGAAAAGAAATAACATGTCTGACCACAGACTAAGATTAATATTTGAGCTCACACAAACCACTGGATTGCTAAATCAGACCTAATGAATCTGAGATCTTACCCAGTATTGATACATTATATATTAGGCTGTTTTCTTTCCTCTCTTGTCCCTTAGCATATAATGCAAGATGTATTAATCATAGCATTAAGTTACAAGATACTGAGAAGAAACCCCACCCAAGGACTTTATTTATATCATTTTATAGAGAAGAAGTGTTTGTGTGGTGCTATATTTAGGATAGTTTTTTTCATGTTTGCCACCTGGTGCGAAGAGCTGACTCATTTGAAAAGACCCTGATGCTGGGAAAGATTGAAGCTGGTAAGAGAAGCGGATAACAGAGGATGAGATGGTTGAATGGCATCACCGACTCAATGGGCATGAGTCTGAGTAAACTCCAGGAGTTGGTGATGGACAGGGAGGTCTGGCGTGCTGCAGTCCATGGGGTCTCAAAGAGTTGGGCACAACTGAGCGACTGAACTGAACTTTTTCATGTTAGGCCGGTGTATGACTGTGTTATGCTAACTGGAGATTGTATTGGTTTAAGGATATGTGTATGGGTGCAAAATTGACGAAGGGTGAACTGTGATGGTTTAATGTGTTAACTTAGGTAGGCTACCAATTATCTAACTGAACACTCATATAGGTGCTGATGAAGGTATTCTATATATGCTGTTGACATTTACATTAACTGAATTTAAGAAGAGGAAATTATCCCCAATGATGTTGGTGGATATCATCCAATTAGTTGGCAGATTTTACAGGCAAATATTGAGGTTTCCCAAAGAAGAAGAAATTCTTTCTCAAGACTCTAGACGAACTGAAGCTGGAGAGCTTCTACCTTGTGGGCCTGCCCTACAGATTCCAGACTTGCCAGCCCTTGTTAACTGCATGAGCTGATTCCTTTCAATCAGTCAATCTCTCCCTGTGTCTGTCTCTCTCACTCCCTCTGTACTTATATGTACACATATGTGAAACTGACTGAAAATCATAGTGGTAAGGGCATACTTTGCCATTAGAAATGAAGCCTACTACTACCTGCAACAAGATCCAGAGAAGTGTCACCTTGACCTGATACTAACTGCAGGATCATAGAATAGCCTAATCGGTTACACCCATGAACAGGGCCACAGACTGGCCATAAATGGGTCTCCTTTGCCAAAAGTTCCAGGGAGTGTCTCATAGCACAAAGTCATGTTTTTATATTTTTATAGGGCTTCCCTGATAGCGCAGTTGGTAAAGAATCCACCTGCAATGCAGGAGACTCTGGTTTGCTTTCTGGGTCGGGAAGATCCACTGGAGAAGGGATAGGCTACCCCCTCCAGTATTCTTGGACTTCCCTTGTTGCTCAGCTGGTTAAGAATCCTCCGGCAATGCAGGAGACCTGAATTCCATCCCTGGGTTGGGAAGACCCCCGGAGAAGGGAAAGGCTACCGACTCCAGTATTCTGGCCTGGAAGTCGCAAAGAGCCAGGCACTACTGAGCGACTCTCACTTTCACTTTTAAAGCCACTTACTCCAATTTTCATCTCAGTTGCAAACTCTGCCCTTCATTGTTCTTAATTCTTTGCTTGCTTTTCTTGGACATAAATTTTTGCTTTGTGTCTTTCTTGGACATGAATTTTTTGCTTTACTTCACATTGTGCAAGTGTAAATTAATCCAATTACTTCTCAATCCAGCCACAAAAAACAAAGTCAGTGTTCTACCAGTCTCCTCTGGAGGCTTCTCTTTAAAATATCCAGAGAATATCCCCTCCCCAACATCAGTGTCTCTATTCCTGTGCTCTTTAGAAAACATCCAAAACACAATTATTTTAGGACAATAAATAAGTCTCTAAATTTTATTCATACATTAAATTATACATTGCTTAATTTTTGAGGATTTTGGATCAGTCATAAAAGTATATATTTGAAATCATTAGTAAAAGATAGCACCTCACTAGCAGACCTAAAAATTGTCCACAATTTCCTTTGTAGAATAAGATTAGAAATTTATTGTATGAATTACATTGCCTCTTAATGGTGGAAATATATGTTGCTTAGATATAGTGATTTTAGAGCACAGTGAAGACTCCACTTCTATATGAAAGATGGTACATCAGCTAGACATTGAAAGATGATCAGGACTTCTCTAGGCAGTGATAGTGGTAAGGACATTCCAGACCGACAGAATGTCACCTTCAAAGACAGAAGAGGTGTGAATGTATAGTTAGCAGGGCTGGTCAGAGCATGATACTGCATGTGTGATAGGACATTGAGTTGAGGATAGGACTGTGGGGAAACTCAGACACTGCAAAACTGATAGACTTAATCCTGCTTATTCCTTGGAAGAAAAGTTATGACCAACCCAGATAGCATATTCAAAAGCAGAGACATTACTTTGCCGACTAAGGTCCATCTAGTCAAGGCTATTGTTTTTCCTGTGGTCATGTATGGATGTGAGAGTCGGACTGTGAAGAAGGCTGAGCGCCGAAGAATTGATGCTTTTGAACTGTGGTGTTGGAGAAGACTCTTGAGAGTCCCTTGGACTGCAAGGAGATCCAGCCAGTCCATTCTGAAGGAGATCAGCCCTGGGATTTGTTTGGAAGGAATGATGCTAAAGCTGAAACTCCAGTACTTTGGCCACCTCATGCGAAGAGTTGACTCATTGGAAAAGACTCTGATGCTGGGAGAGATTGGGGGCAGGAAGAGAAGGGGACGACAGAGGATGAGATGGCTGGATGGCATCACGGACTCGATGGACGTGAATCTGAGTGAACTTCAAGAGTTGGTGATGGACAGGGAGGCCTGGCGTGCTGCCAGGCCTCTGTGCCTGGGGTCGCACAGAGTCGGACACGACTGAGTGACTGAACTGAACTGAACTGAACTGATCCTGCAGTTAATATGAAGTCATGGAAAGGTTCAATCCAGAGAGGAGACGTAACAATATAGGGAGATAATACAAAGCTACAAGAGGTCAAAACTAATTAGGAAGTCATTGCAACAGTCCATATGAAAAATGGTGAGCCACCCACTTCCCCAAACCAGAAACCTGAGTCATCCTCAACTTCTCCCTCTGCCCCACTGAAGGTGTCACTAAGTTCTGTCAGATGACCCTCTTAATAAAAGTTGAATTTGTCCTCTTCTCTCATCGCCATTACCACATCACTGAAACATGATGAAAACCAGCCTCAGCTCCTATCTGAGGATCCAGCGCATGTTGGAAATCTGAGAGGGTGACTCATTTTTCATCCTGTCTTCTCTCTGGGTGGAGCCTGTGTTCCTTCACGGCCACAGGCTGTATCTAGGGTGATCTGAAGACACTGGGCAGTGCTTAAGCATTCGCGGGGAAGAGACTTGCATCAGGGTAAGAGAGAACAATGAGGAAGGAAGGTCATGGAGTCTTGGTAGAGAAGACGTGTGGATGTCTCAGCAGTCATGGAGGCAGTGGCAAACAGAACATGTGACAGCAGAGAGAAGCCCCAGGGAGAGTCTAGAGAAAGCAAGATAAATCACATTTTGAAGATAACAGTCTACAAGTAGGTTATTACAGTCCAGAATCACGCAGAAGGGTAATAAGGTAGGAAGTTAATCCATCTACTGAGAATTTTATTTGAGGGTATGATCACAAAATGAAGGTAAGGATTGTACTGTTGAATTAGAAGATAAGTTCATAATAAGAAACAGTAAAACTGGCTTAAAGACTGAATCAATGGACTATTGATAATGACAATTTCTGATGATCAGGGCTGGCACAAGCGCTGAATCTAGATAAAAGATATAGGAAAAAAATGATGGAATCTTTCAACGTAAGATGAAAGCAACATAAAAATAGAATTTTATGATGAGCATATGTAGACTTCAGGAGAATAAATCCTTGGATTTTCTAGAAGATAAGATGAGTGGAAAGTAATTTTGCAGTTTTTGTCATTTTATATGCATAAAATGTCACCAACATTATTTATCAGGTTATCTTTTAATGAATATAAATATTTTAATATTCTGAAAGTTTTCATATATGATGTCTGATCCTTTACTGTTGATTTTCCTCATAAGTTCTTGTATTTCCCAACTATGTGTTTTGCTACCATGGGACATGGTCAGGAATCTGGGGCTTCCGGGGGGGTGGTGGTGAAAATGAGTATAATTTCAACTGGCATCATTGTCTTCCAAAGTCACAAAGTTTCACTTTTCAAAATCAGACAGTTCTTTTATCTGTGATAATTCTTACTTTCAACCTTCCTTTTATCCCATTAAATATTTTGCTAGGATCTTTAAGAGCAAAGAGACAGTGAGTAATGGCAAAGGGAGCATCCAAGAAAGGAAACCAGCAAGAAAGAGTGAGAAGCTCAGTGGTTGAAACAGAAGCAAAGGTTCAGAATTTGGGCAAACACAGATACTATGTGCAGAGGAATAGAAAAAGTCATAAGCATGTAGTTAATTACTATGAGCATCCAACAGAAGAGGGGAAGAAGGGGGAAGGTCAAGCTGTAGACAGAAATACAGGATGTAGGAGTCGAAAAGAATAGTAAATCTAGGCTGAGGCCACCAGATATCAGAATGAAGGCATGAAATCAGGGCAGACAAGAAAATCCATGGTGATATAAACTCAGTGAAGATAATGTACTTTCTTTCAGAAATTAACTAACCAGGGTTTACAGATAAAAGCAGGTAACATGGCTGGAAAAGACAATGAACTGGTAAGAAAAAGAGAATCCTGAAAAAAATGGATGGATTTGGGTTTCACCTCATATATCTGCTCCTGGACAGAGGGCAGCAAATAAGGGAGAGGAAGTTAAGGCCAGGGCTCTTAAGAATCCAGAAATATAACAGTTTCGAAATGCTTAAAATTATACAGGTTACATTTGCTTAAGTTTTCTGACACCTTGATTATAGCAGTATTTCATGCATATTATTTGATATCTAAGCTACCTGAAGATCTTATCTGACTGAACCTTAAAAGATGACTCAGTGAAGGTGTGAAGCTTTCCAGGTGGCAGAGTGGTAAAGAATCTGCCTGCTAATGCAAGAGGCACAAGAGATGCAGGTTCGATCTCTGGGTTGGGAAGATCCCCTGGTGGAGGAAATGGCAACTCGCTCCAGTATCCTTGCTGGAAAATTCCATGGACAGAGGAGCCTGGCGGGCTACAGTTCATGGGCCCTCAAAGAGTTGGACACAACGGAGCCAATGAGCAAGCAAATCAAGGCAGGAGAAATGGAAAATTTCATTTTCAGCATAATTAGAAACAATGAAAGTTAAGGGAAAAGTAATTTTTATGGAAGATATATAGCATTTTTTTAAATTAAAGGATTTTTAAAATGAATTATTTCATTACCTCTGAACTGAAAATTTTGTTGAAACTGTTACTTTTTCTAATTAGAAAACAGATAAAATATTCTTTACAAAGTAAATAATATGAAAGTTTGTCCAATAATCCTTCTTGGCAATTAAGATTTTGATGGATTTAATAAAATCTAATTATTTGCTAAGCACTGCAAAAAAAAATTTTTTTTAATTCAACTACTTGCACAGAAAGTTGCCAAGTCTCTTGTTTATTAGGACCTTATTCACAGTAGTTATTAGTCTACTTTTTATTATTAGTCTGGAGAAAACCAAGTAAATACATTCAGTCTTCATTAGTGGCAAACCAATTACTATCAACTTTGGGACCCTTTGTGTTATGAATTATCATGATATACCATAAAATTATAGGTTATGGAAATTTACAAAGCTAGAACAATAAAAGATAATTGAAATAGACCTTAAATACAATGTATTTGATTGTATTTGTGTCAATACTAAATTTTATTTTAGTAATCTGATAAAGCTAACCAGTTTTATACCTTTGGATCTAGAGTGTCATCTAGAAGTATCAGTTAACNATAAAAGATAATTGAAATAGACCTTAAATACAATGTATTTGATTGTATTTGTGTCAATACTAAATTTTATTTTAGTAATCTGATAAAGCTAACCAGTTTTATACCTTTGGATCTAGAGTGTCATCTAGAAGTATCAGTTAACACTTTTTTTTTTGGTATTTATATGCCATTTATTGTATTGTATTTGGAAAAATCAGCAAGATATCTGTGGGAAAATGTTAGGTGATTAGTGGTAGTATGCTGAGGAGATGCCTAAACATGCACACTCATATCATGGTCAGATAATGAACTATTAAAGGAAAACCAGAAGTAGATCTAAGTCATCATGGATTTTATGAAAAAGATAACTTGCCAATTAGGAAACTAGAGTTGTTTCATACACAAAATTTTGGTGCTGAATAAACTAATTGAATATTTGGGGAAATAAAACTGTTGCATCTGTGTCTCTATAACTTTCTTCAATATTAATTTCAGATAAAAAAAATTTCAGATAAGTTAAATGTTTACACATTCAAAAACTAAGATAAAAAATGTTATGGAAAACTTGAAAAAAAATTCAGAGTAGAGAAGACCTTTTTAAAGATGAAATGAAACCAGATGGATAATTTTGACTGAATAAAAATTAAAATGCTACTGCATGGCAAAATGCACCACATGCACCTTTTTTTCAGGACATCACTCAAATGTTATTTCTTTGATATCTTTGGTCATTCTGTTTAATTTATAGCATGTCTACCACTCCACCTGCCCTCTGCATTGTCGATTTTCTTTCCCTGATTTCTCTCCTAATGTGCTATATGTTTACCAAGCTTTCTTGTGTATTGTTTTTCTAACACTATCAGACCTAATCTAGATGGGAAAAATTTTTTAATTGTTAAAGAAATATACTCTATTGAGATTTCTCCATTGAGAAAGTATTTCACCTATCTATCTATCTTTCTATCTAACTAGTCTATCTGTCTCTTATCCTCTCTCCACCTAGCCCCACACATACTCTTTTAATCCAGATTCCACAATGTTCTTTGCTTACTCCAGAGTAGCATTTATAACAAAACAGTGCCCTTCCCAATTTGTAGTCAATGGAATATGCCAAGGCATTCAGACAAAACAAAATAAAAATATTAGCGGTTCTGGACAGGAAATGGATTTATATTTCCACTTGGAACAACTAAAACTAGACAAAATGTAGGAAAGAGTGATATGCAGACACTGAACTTCAGTCCATGGTGGCCAGTGTGATCACATTTGTAGAGCGGAATACCGAAGTGGAGAGGGTTGCACAGGAAATAATTCCAGGATTCTGTAACAAGTCCCCACGCCTTCACTGCCTATTGCTCACTGTGTGCATGTGAGAAAAACTGCCCAGTCATTCACAATTTTTAACCAATGACGCTTTAGAGGAAATCCTGGCTTAAGAACCAGGATGAAAAAGGAAAACCAAAAGCAATCCTGAACACAGTTTCCCAAAACAATTAATGTGTGTTTGTTGTGTCCCTATCAAATTACCAAAGACATTTTTCACAGAACTAGAACAAAAAAAATTTTTAATTTGCATGACAAAACAAAAGACCCTGAGCAGTCACTGCAATCTTGAGAAAGAAAAACAGAGCTGGAGGAATCAGGCTTCCTGACTTAAAAGCCAGTCATACTACGAAGCTGCTGTCATCGAGACAGTATGGTACTGACACAAAACCAGAAATACAGATCAATGGAATATGACAGAAAGCCCAGAAATAAACCTGTGTACCTACGATCAATTAATCTACTACAAAAGAGGCAAGACTATACAGTGGAGAAAAGACAGTCTCTTCAATAAATGATCCTGGAAAAACTGCACAGCAACATGTGAAAAAATGACTTTAGAACATTCTGTTTACAACACAAGAATAAACTCAAATGAATTATAGAGAGACCATGCTAATTGCAAGACTAGATACTATCAACTCTGAGAGGAAAATATAGGCAGAAATACTCTTTGACATAAATAGAAGTAACATCTTTATCAATCCATCTCCTAGAACGTATTGTAAATAAAACCAAAAATAAATTGGGCATAATTAAACTTGAACATTTCTGCATAGCAAAGGAAACCATTAAAAAAAATGGGAAGACAACCCACTCAATGATAAGAATATTTGCAAGTGAAGCAACTGATGAGGGATAGTCTCCAAAAAATACAAACAGCTCATGTGGTTCAATATTAAAAAAACAAAAACCTAATCAAAAATTGACAGAACATCTAAATAGGCATTTCTCCAAAGAAGACATACAGATAGCCAAGAGGCACATGAAATAAACTCAACATCACAAATTATTAAAGAAATGCAAATCAAAATTACAATGAGCTATAACCTCACACCAGTCAGAATGGCCATCATCAAAAAACCTGCCAACAATAAATACTGGTGGTGTGGAGGAAAGGTTACCCTCCTACACTGTTGGTGGGAATGTAAATTGGTACAGTCACTATGATGAATAGTATGGAGGTTCCTTAAGAAACTGAAAACAGAGCTACCATATGATCCCGCAATAATACTCCTGGGCATATATTTGGAGAAAAACACTTTTCTAAAAGATACATGCTCCCAAATGTCCATTGCAGTGCTGTTTACAATAGCCAAGACATGGAAGCAACCTAAATGTACACGAATGAAAGATGTACGTGTACATGAAAGATGAATTGTTAAAGAAGGTGTGGTACATATACACAACCGAATATTACTGAGCCATTAAAAGAATGAAGTAGTGCCATTTCCGGCAACATGGATGGACCTGCAGATTATCTTAATAAGTGCAGTAAGGTCAGAGAAGACAAATATCACATGATACTGCTTATATGCAGAATCTTAAAAAATTATACAGATACACTTATTTACAAAACAGAAACAGATTTGCAAACTTAGAGGACAAATTTATGGTTACCAGTGGGGAAGAGTAGGGGAAGGGATAAACTGGGCTTTAGGATTGTACAGACCGATACACTTGAAATAGATAACCAACAAGGACTACTGTATAGCACAGAGAACTCTATTCCATACTCCATAACAACCTAAATGGGAAAAGAACTTGAAAAAGAATAGATACGTGTACATGTATAACTGCCAGGTATTCAGGCTGGATTTAGAAAAGGCAGAGGAACCAGAGATCAAATTGCCAACATCCTTTGTATCATAGAAAAAGCAAGAGATCCAGAAAAACATCTACTTCTGCTTTACTGACTACCCTGAAGCCTTTGACTGTGTGGATCCCAACAAACTGAGGAAAATTCTTCAGGAGGTGAGAATACCAGACCACCTTACCTGCCTGCTGAGAAATCTGTATGTAGGTCAAGAAGCAACAGTTAGAACTGGACATGGAACAACAGACTGGTTCCAAATTGTGAAAGGAGTATGTCAAGGCTGTATACTGTTACCATGCTTATTTAACTTCTATGCAGAGTACATCATGCCAAATGCTGGGCTGGATGAAGCACAAACTGGAATCAAGATTGCTGGGAGAAATATCAATAACCTAAGATATGCATATGACACCACTCATGGCAGAAAGTGAAGAGGAACTGAAGAGCCTCTTGATGCAAGTGAGAGAGGAGAGCGAAAAAGCTGGTGTAAAACTCAACATTCAAAAAATGAAGATCATGACATCTGGTCCCAACACTTCATGGCAAATAGAAGGGAAAACAATGGAAACAGTAACAGACTTTATTTTTCTGGGTTCCAAAATCACTGCAGATGGTGATTACAGCCATGGAATTAAAAGACGCTTGCTCCTTGGAAGAAAAGCTATGACCAACCTAGATAGTATATTAAAAAGCAGAGACATTACTTTGCCGACAAAGGTCCTTATAGTCAAAGCTATGGTTTTTCCAGTAGTCATGTATGGATGTAAGAGTTGGACTATGAAGAAAGCTGAGCACGGAAGAACTGATGCTTTTGAACTGTGGTGCTGGAGAAGACTCTTGAGAGTCCCTTGGACTGCAAGGGGATCCAACCAGTCAATCCTAAAGGAAATCAGTACTGAATAGTCATTTCCAATGCTGAAGCTGAAACTCCAATAATTTGGCCACCTGATGTGAAGAACTGACTCCTTGGAAAAGATCCTGATGCTGGGAAACATTGAAGACAGGAGGGGAAGGGGATGACAGAGGATGAGATGGTTGGATGGCATCCCTGACTCAATGGATGAATTTTAGCAAGCTTCAGGAGTTGGTGATGGACAGGGAGGTCTGGCGTGCTGCAGTCCATGGGGTCACAAAGAGTCAGACAGGACTGAGTAACTGAAATGAACTGAACTGAACTGAAATGCGTAACTGAATTGTTTTGTTGTACACATGAAATTAACACAACATTGTAAATCAACTGTTCTAGTAAATACAGAGAAGGCAATGGCACCCCACTCCAGCACTCTTGCCTGGAAAATCCCATGGACAGAGGAGCCTGGTGGGCCACAGTCCATGGGGTCGCTAAGAGTGGGACATGACTGAGCAACTTCACTTTCACTTTTCACTTTCATGCACTGGAGAAGGAAATGGCAACCCACTCCAGTGTTCTTGCCTGGAGAATCCCAGGGACAGGGGAGCCTCATGGGCTGCCGTCTATGGGGTCGCACAGAGTCTGACACGACTGAAGCGACTTAACAGCAGCAGCAGCAGCAGTATAAAATAAAAATTTAAAAATAAACTCTATTTCAACCAGTGTCTCAAGTGAGCAAGCCTGATCATTTAAGATAAGAAATGGTAGCAGTGCACTGTCATTTAGAGACAGTGGGTTCAGGCTCAGCCAGCAGTCTTGAAAGACAGCTCTACTACTTTTATCAATGTGTTTCTTAGACACATTATAGAACATCTCTAAAGCTCCACATCTTTTTTTAATTGAAGCATAGATGATTTACAGTATCAAGGTAGTTTTAGGAATACAGTGATTCAGATTCTTTTCCATTATAATTTGTTACAAAATACTGAGTATAGTTCCCTACACTGTACAGTAGGTCTTGTTGGTTACCTATTTTATATACAGTAGTGTGTATATGTTAATTCAAACTTTCTATTCTAATTTAAAATAAAGTTCGATTTCTCACCCACAAAATAGGTGCAATGATACAGTGGGTATTTTATAAAATTGTAGGAATAAAATTGGTTAAGGCAAGCATGCATTTAAATCATTAGGATAGTACCTGTTTCAAGCAACTATACAGGTTCAGTTCAGTTCAGTCACTCAGTCGTGTCCGACTTTTTGTGACCCCATGAATCGCAGCATGCCAGGCCTCCCTGTCCATCACCAACTCCCGGAGTTCATTCAAACTCACATCCACTGAGTCGGTGATGCCATCCTCTCATCCTCTGTCATCCCCTTCTCCTCCTGCCCTGAATCCCTCCCAACATGAGTCTTTTCCAATGAGTCAACTCTTCTCATGAGGTGGCCAAAGTATTGGAGTTTCAGCTTTAGCATCATTCCTTCCAAAGAACACCCAGGACTGATCTTTAGAATGGACTGGTTGGATCTCCTTGCAGTCCAAGGGACTTGCAAGAATCTTCTCCAACACCACAGTTCAAAAGCACCAATCCTTCGGTGCTCAGCTTTCTTCACAGGCCAACTCTCACGTTCATACATGACTACTGGAAAAACAATAGCCTTGACTAGACAGACCTTTGTTGGCAGAGTAATGTCTCTCCTTTTGAATATGCTATCTAGGTTGGTCATAACTTTCCTTCCAAGGGGTAAGCGTCTTTTAATTTCATGGCTACAATCACCATCTGCAGTGATTTTGGAGCCCCAAAAAACAAAGTCTGACACTGTTTCCACTGTTTCCCCATCTATTTCCCATGAAGTGATGGGACCAAATGCCATCTTCGTTTTCTGAATGTTGAACTTTAAGCCAACTTTTTCATTCTCCTCTTTCACTTTCATCAAAAGGCTTTTTAGTTCCTTTCACTTTCTGCCATAAGGGTGGTGTCATCTGCATATCTGAGGTTATTGATATTTCTCCCGGCAATCTTGATTCCAGCTTGTGCTTTATCCAGCAAACCATTTCTCATGATGTACTCTGCACAGAAGTTAAATAAGCAGGGTGACAATATACAGCCTTGATGTACTCCTTTTCCTATTATTTATTGTTTATGATTTATATTGTTGAATTTACTATTATTATTTATAAAAAGCTAGAACTCAGTTTAATTAAAAGGGTGATAGAGTACTGGATAGTTTTTTCCTAAGTCTTTGTCTATATCTATATAAATCATCACACTTTCTAATAGCTAGAGTGCCCTTGCTTTCCAGACTTGAAGGCTAAAGCTCCACGTGCTGGGCTTCGTGTTTTCATCCAGCCATTACTTTTAAGTCTGAGACTACTCCTCAGTTTCTCTTATATTCCTATCAGATTAAAAAATCTTTACAGCTTGCTTTTCATTTTCTTTATAGAATCTTTCAAAGAATAGAAGTTTCTTATTTTGTGTGTTTTTTTTTAAATTTTTTGAAAAGTACAGATCAGATCACCAAAAAGTTTTATCATAGAAAAATCTAACAGATAAATGATTTTCAAAGATTTTGGGTCTATAATCAAATTATACATAGAAATCAAACTCTAGTGGGTTTATGGAAAAGTACTATTAAAATTTAAAGGGAGTCATTATCCTTATCTTTTCCATTCTAGTGCAGTGAACCTAGAAATTTCATTTCCATGTAGTTTTGAAATATATTTAAAGTAAAAGCATATTGTATGGAGAATTCTCATATATACTCCCCAAAATATACAGCTTTCCTTAATATTAAAAGTTTGCATTAGTGGTACATTTATTACAACTAATAAAGCAATATCGATATGCTGTCACTCCCCAAGTCCATAATTTACGTAAAGAGCCAACGTAAAGGGCCACTTCTGGGCTCTACAGTTTTATGGGTTTTAACAAGCACATAGTGTTTTGTGTCTGCCATTATAGTGTCTCACAGAACAGTTTCCCCATCCTAAAAATCCTTTATGCTTAGTTACCTACTCATCCTTAGTTTACCCTCCCCTACGCATAAGTGAAGTGAAGTCGCTCAGTCATGTCTGGCTCTTTGCAACCCCATAGACTTGTAGCCTCCTGGGATCCTCCCTCCATGGGATCTTCCAGGCAAGAGTACTGGAGTGGGGTGCCATTTCCTTCTCCAGAGGATCTTCCTGACTCAGGGATTGAACCTGGGTCTCCGGCATTGTAGACAGACGTATTACCATCTGCGCCACGAGGGACGCCCACCCTACTCATAAAACACCTAGCAAACACTGGTCATTTCACTGTCTTTATAGTTCTGCCTTTATCATGTAGGTGCAATAATTCAGTATGTAGTCCTTAAGACTGGCTTTTTTCACTTAACAATATGCATTACGTTTCTTCCATGGCTTGATAAATTAGTTATTTTTGTCTAAATCAGTTCAGTTTAGTTCAGTCGCTCAGTCGTGTCCGACTCTTTGCGACCCCATGAATCGCAGCACGCCAGGCCTCCCTGTCCATCACCAACTCCCAGAGTTCACTCAGACTCACATCCATCGAGTCCGTGATGCCATCCAGCCATCTCATTCTCTGTCGTCCCCTTTTCCTCCTGCCCTCAATCCCTCCAATAGCTATAAATAGCATTCCACTGGATGTATCACAGTTTGGTTATCCATTCATCTATGAAAGAGCATCTTGGTTTCTTTCAGGCTTAGGTGCTTATGAATAAAGCTGCTATTAAGTACTGGTGAGCAGGTTTTTATGTTGATACAAATGTTTGACTCAACTGGGTTGAGTCAAACATTTATATCTAGCATCATGACTGATGGATCATCTGGTAAAACTATTAAGCTTTGTAAGATACTGTAGGAATAGAACTATGATTTGACAGTTTCCTTCAAGGCTTGAGTGATATTATGTTTCTGGCTTGCATGGTTTCTGATGTGATGTCTGTGGTCACTATTTCCTTTATGCTTCTACATGTAATATACCATTTTTTCTGGATGGTTTAAATTTTTTCTTTTTATCACTAAAAGATATTCTTGATGTTTGGTGAGTTTCTTGAATCTGTGGGTTTATAGATTTCATAAAATTTAGAAACTTAGTTCCAGCTTTTCATTATTTCTACAGATACATTTTTCTGACTCCCTCCCTTTCTCCCACTTCTTCTCCTGGGACTCAAACTGCCTATATGCAGACAATTTGATACTGTCCTCCAAGTCACTGAGCTCTTAATTTTTGGCTGTATTTCTCTTTGTACGTGACTTTTGAGAGTTTCTCTTGCAAAGTTTTCAGAAGTTTTTGCAACACTACTAACTAACTACTACTAACTACCACTAACACTACTAACTACTAACTAACTCTTGTTAGTACCCGGGATAAGACAAATGCTATGTATTGAAATTTGGTTTTGTTTCCATTCTTTATTTTGTTTAGTCACTGAGTCATGTCTGACTCTTTTGTGACCCGATGGACTGGAGCCTGCCAGGCTCCTCTGTTCATGGAATTTCCTAGGCAAGAATACTGGAGTGGGTTGCCATTTTTTCTCCAGGGGATATTCCCTACCCAGGGATGGAACCTGGGTCTCCTGCATTGCAGGAAGATTCTTTACTGCTGAGACACAAGGGAAGCCCCCTTTCCATTCTTATCTACCCTTTTTAATTCATGAAAAAGGGATTCAAGGTGAGATGCAAGAAGGACAAATAAAATACAAGGAAAAGATAATTTTCATATTGCAGCTTTTGACTCTGAATGAGAGAGGAAAATTTACATATGGATAAACAGTCTCTGCACTGTTTTGAATGATTGCATTATGATTTATTACTTCTTTATATTTCTTTGTACTGTTTGTTGGTAACAGTTCAAGAAAAAGAAATGTTATATTCTATTTCTACTTCTGAAACTCTTTATCAGAATTATAGAGAAAATTTTGTCATTTGCTTCAGTAATTGAGTTTTTTCATTTTATATCATGAGAGGAATGCATTTTGTTGCCTTCAAATAAAAGAATCATAAGAAGTTTCTAACTTGTTTTTGAAGGAAAGTTTCATAATATTATCTTGTTTCATAAATATCAGCACAGTCTTCACAAATTTGAGGCGTTGAAGTGACTGTCAATTAAATTAGTCTGAACCATAAAATGGAATTTCATGAGGAAAAATATCTCAGAGGCAAGAAAAGATAGCCTGCCATATTTTATATTTGAAAATACAATTGTAGAAATGTATCTTTAGCTCTAGATCCTGTTGTCGCTCTTTAATCACACCGTATTAGGGAAAGAAATCCAAAATAATTCTCTAGTAAAAAAAGAAGATAATCTGAAGAATCAGGCTTCTGTAGCTTAACAAAACATTGAATATGGAATATTTGATTAGACTAGTTCAATTCTAATTAAAAGATTATCTGTTTAGTTCAGCCTCTCAGTCACGTCTGACTCTTTGTGACCCCATGCACTACAGCATGCCAGGCTTCCCTGTCCATCAGCAACTCTCGGGGCTTGCTAAAACTCATGTCCATCGAGTTNGTAGCTTAACAAAACATTGAATATGGAATATTTGATTAGACTAGTTCAATTCTAATTAAAAGATTATCTGTTTAGTTCAGCCTCTCAGTCACGTCTGACTCTTTGTGACCCCATGCACTACAGCATGCCAGGCTTCCCTGTCCATCAGCAACTCTCGGGGCTTGCTAAAACTCATGTCCATCGAGTTGGTGATGCCATCCAACCATCTCATCCTCTGTCATCCCCTTCTCCTCCTGCCTTCAGTCTTTTTCAGCATCCCAGGATCTTTTCTAATGAGTCAGTTCCTCACATCAGGTGGCCAAAGTATTGGAGTTTCAGCTTCAGCATCAGTCCTTCCAATGACTATTCAGTACTGATTTCCTTTAAGATTGATTGGTTTGATCTCCTTGCAGTCTAAAGGACTCTCAAGAGTCTTCTCCAGCACCACAGTTCAAAAGCATCAATTCTTCAGTGTTCAGCTTTCTTTATGGTCCAACTCTCACATCCACACATGACTACTGGGAAAATCATAGCTTTGACTAGATGGACATTTACTGGCAAAGTAATGTCTCTGCTTTTTAATATGCTTTCTAAGTTGATCATAGCTTTTCTTCCAGGGATAGTTTTTCCTTAAAATCATCTTTATTCTACCATTAAATTAGTCAACTAGTGATTTTAGAAACACTCAGTATACTTGCTAAAAGTAATATTATTGAAATTTCTTTTTTGATTGACAGCATGAAGCATATGTAATTGATAAAATAGATTAGAGTTGTCCAAATTTTCCTGGAAAAGTGATAAAAATAAGAGATCATATTAGTTAGATATCAGTAGCTATCAGGTACCAAAGGAAGAAGGCTACCAGCTCCTTGTGAATTTAGAATAATTGGGAAATGTGAACATAGGCCTCCAAGGGCTGTCTTGTGACACGCTCATGGCAGGATATACATGAGATTTCAATGCAAATAAGCTTCTGTGAATTGCTAGTAGTTAAGTATTCTGCATAAGGAACCCAAATCAAGAAGATTCATCTTAGAAAAAAATAAAGAGGGAAGAAATCAACTGAGAGACTAGTATACGAGTAAATAGGATCTGTCTGTAAGTTTATGACCTGAGCTTCCGAGAGCCCATCACTATGTATGTCCAGCCTGGCCCTCCACTGTCCTGTCATCTAGACCCCGAGGGAGTGATCCAGAACAAAGGGTGTTCTGGTGTCACCTGTCTGGTGTCTCTACTCCTTCCTGTCCAGGTTAGTCATCCAAATCTGAAAGTGCCCTCTTTCCTTAGTGATTGATAATAAAACCCTCTATTTTTTTCAGAGGGCCTCACCCTCCACCAGAAGGTAGCTCATTATGCCACTGAGTCAAAAAGACAACCACATCTGAACCCAATACAACATGCCTAATACCTGCTAGAGAGGAAACAGGAACATATAATGTCAATTAGCACAGGGTGGAGTGTGCCATGTCGCATACAAGAATAAAATTTTAAAGTTCACACAGCTCTTGAATATCAAAGATATTTGTTTTTGGTCTAAATTTTTGCTTCTCTCGCCCAATATTTCTGGAATGGCAATCCACTCCAGTATTCCTGTCTGGAGAATTCCATGGACAGCCCAGGGGGTTGCAAAGAGTCAGACACGACTGAGTGACTAATACTCAAACATTCCTAATCTTTGGTGATGAAAATCTTCCTCTTGAGCATCCACTAGCATATACATGGCACCTCAGGAGGATGGCCCCTTCCTCCCAGAGCTAACATTCTAAACAGGCTGAACAAACTAAGATTGAATTGTTCCTAGGCATTCTCTACCATAATGAACAGTAAGCTGTCTAAAATCTTGTCTGGAATGAGAAGTATAAACAAATAAATAGCATAATTTGTTGTATCCATTTGTACCTTAATTGCATGCTGTGTTCAACAGTGGGTCAGTCAGAAGGCTTTGTAATTCTCCTTTTCGTAGAGATGAAGGAGAAAAATGAATTACTACATTAATAATGATTGTTTTGGTGGCTACAGAAATGCACTGATGTTTTAGAAATAAATGTACCAGTTTTAAAGTTGCATTTTTTTAAAAAAGAATATATCTCAATCACCCACTTAGAAAGTCAGGTTATGATTTTTAAGAACAAGCAATGTAATATAAGGTAATTTTTATTGAAATCCACCTCTTCAGCATTAGCATAGCTTTCATTAAACGACATTTCAGTATTTTATATTATTATTTAATGCTTTCTACATTCTTGGGAACGTCAAAGTCACAGACTATTTATATTTTTGAAGAATTTAAACTCTTAGTACATACTTTATGTCTCTAAATTGTTCTGTCCAAGACAAATGTCTCATGGTAAAAGTCTGTTGCAGACTGTCCAAAGCTCTGCTAAGAAGAGACCAATATAATATAATGAATTATTAATAGTTTTTTAAAAGGTATAAACTTTGACATAAAGCAGCAGGTAACCTTTCAAATGGGTGATTTTTTTTAAATTTTAATTTATTTTACTTTACAATACTCTATTGGTTTTGCCATACCTCAACATGAATCTGCCATGGCTGTACACATGTTCCCAATCCTAAATCCCCCTCCCTCCTCCCTCCCCATACCATCTCTCTGGGTCATCCCAGTGCACCAGTCCCAAGCATCCTGTATCCTGCATCAAACCTAGACTGGAGATTCATTTCTTATATGATATTATACATGTTTCAATGCCATTCTCCCAAATCATCCCACCCTCTCCCTCTCCCACAAACTCCAAAACACTGTTCTATACATCTGTGTCTCTTTTGCTGTCTCCCATACAGGGTTATTGTTACCATCTTTCTTAATTCCATATATATGTGTTTAATTCAGTTCAGTTCAGTTGCTCAGTCATGTCTGACTCTTTACGACCCCATGAATTGCAGCACGCCAGGCCTCCCTAACCATCACCAACTCCCAGAGTTTACTCAGACTCACGTCCATCAAGTCCGTGATGCCATCCAGCCATTTCATCCTCTGTGGTCCCCTTCTCCTCCTGCCCCTAATCCTTCCCAGCATCAGAGTCTTCTCCAATGAGTCAACTCTTCACATGAGGTGGCCAAAATACTGGAGTTTCAGCTTTAGCATCATTCCCTCCAAAGAAATCCCAGGACTGATCTCCTTTAGGATGGACTGGTTGGATCTCCTTGCAGTTCAAGGGATTCTCAAGAGTCTTCTCCAACACCACAGTTCAAAAGAATCAATTCTTTGGCACTCAGCTTTCCTCACAGTCCAACTCTCACATCCATGCATGACTACTGGAAAAACCATAGCCTTGACTAGACAGATCTTTGTTGGCAAAGTAATGTCTCTGCTTTTGAATATGCTATCTAGGTTGTCATAACTTTTCTTCCAAGGAGTAAGCGTCTTTTAATTTCATGGCTGCAATCACCATCTGCAGTGATTTTGGAGGCCAAAAAATAAAGTCTGACACTGTTTCTACTGTTTTCCCCATCTATTTCCCATGAAGTGATGGGACCAGATGCCATGATCTTTGTTTTCTGAATGTTGAGCTTTAAGCCAACTTTTTCAGTCTTCTCTTTCACTTTCATCAAGAGGCTCTTTAGTTCCTCTTCACTTTCTGCCATAAGGGTGGTGTCATCTGCATATCTGAGGTTATTGATATTTCTCCCAGCAATCTTGATTCCAGCTTGTGCTTCTTCCTAGTATACTGCATTGGTGTTTTTCTTTCTGGCTTACTTCACTCTATATAATCGGCTCCAGTTTCATCTACCTCGTTAGAATGGATTCAAATGTATTCTTTTTAATGGCTGAGTAATATTCCATTGTGTATATGTAACACAGCTTTCTTATCCATTCATCTGCTGATGGACATATAGGTTGCTTCCCTGTCCTGGCTATTATAAACAGTGCTGCGATGAACATTGGTACATGTGTCTCTTTCAATTCTGGTTTCCAAGGTATGTATTTGTTTGAGGAACAGGTGAAAGAATCAGTGTCTCTAGAGCATTTTCTAAGAGCTAAGCCATTTGAATATATTGTCGTTTAGTCCTCCTAATAACCTAGGATATAGACATTGCTATTGATATCAAGGGCTTTCCTGTGGTTCAGTGGTAAAGAAGCTGCCTGCCAATGCAGGAGACACTGATTCAGCCTCTGGGGCAGGAAGATTCTCTGGAGAAGGAATTAGCAACCCTCTCCGGTATTCTTGCCTGGGAAATCCCCTGGACAGAGGAGCCTGGTGTGCTACAGTCCATGGGTGGCAAAAGAGTCAGACACAACTTAGTGACTAAACAACAAATTGATGTCAATAAGTAAAAATGTTCAGGTTCACAGAAGGGATCTTATTCAGATAGAAAGTAGTACAGCTAGACCTTAAGTTCAGCTGTATCTGACTCTAAAGACTCTGTGCTTTTTATTACTTCATTACTTTTCTCTAAAGAAAAATGTCACATTGTAAGACAGTGTGCTCTTAGCTAATATATTTGCAGAAGGGGATTTGAGAGTCGTTGTCAATTATTTTTAACATTCACTTAGGTATCATATTGACTCTATGCTCATTTCCATGATAACATTCATCCCATATTGGATCATTTTGTCTATCTTTCATCTGTCACTTCCACAAGACTGGGAGTTCTTTGAATGCTGAGACTGTGTCTTTTATCACTCAAACCACAGGATACAGCATACTAATGCATCCATTCACAAATATTTATAGGATGTCTACTATGTGTCAGGAATTATATCAGGCACATGGTCTTTAGGAGAATGCAAGAAATATTAGTTTCCCATAAGACAGCATATAATTATTCTAGTAATCACTCTAAAAATATCTCAGGAGGAATTCATCCTCAAAGTGCAATTATTCTTGCAGCTATTGTATTTCTAATTGTTTAATTTAAGAAAGGCAATGACAAAGGTGAATTAAAAAAAAAAACAGCATCAGATCTAGCATTTAGTCATGATTTTGACACTTGTACCTTGGACACCTAAGTTAACCCCCTCAAACCTTACTTGTTTTCTTTTTTTTACTTGATTCCTATAAGACAAAGATGTTATTAGCAACATGTAATAAGAAAGATTTTACCATCCCTAAGATATAAAGGGGCTTCCCTGGGAGCTCAGCTGGTAAAGAATCCACCTGCAATGCTGGAGACCCCAGTTCAGCTCCTGGGTCAGGAAGAGTCCCCTAGAGAAGGCATAGGCTATCCACGCCAATATTCTTGGGCTTCTCAGGTGGCTCAGACAATAAAAATCTGCCTGCACTGCAGGAGACCTGGGTTCGATCCCTGGGTTGGAAAGATCCTCTGGAGGAGGGAATGGAAACCCACCCCAGTATTCTTGCTTGGAGAATCCCCATGGACAGAAGAGCCTGGCAGGCTACAGTCCATGGGGCCACAAAGAGTTGGATATGACTGAGCAGCTAAGCATAGCACAGCAAGATACTAGGAACTCCTGTAAACCAGTCAAGAAAACAAATCAAATCAATGGGAAAGAAAAACCTGAAGAAATTTGGGAATGATTAGGAAGTTAATTTCAAAAAATGTAAGTGTAGACTGCCTATTAAAAAAAGAGGTGTTGTTCA
The DNA here is from genome assembly GCA_006410675.1 of Oreotragus oreotragus. Lineage (NCBI taxonomy): Eukaryota > Metazoa > Chordata > Mammalia > Artiodactyla > Bovidae > Oreotragus > Oreotragus oreotragus. The sequence goes on from SJYX01000050.1 coordinate 181,333, forward strand.
ACATTATTAAGGAAAAGGTAGGTAATAAGAAATATCAACTGGCCAATATTTACATGATTAATAATTTCTAGTATTAGAAAGGGAATAAAGAAAGGAACCAAAACTAGCTAAGACTCTTGATTAGGGCTTTTCTCAGTGCAATTTGGTAACATGGTCTTAATTTTAAACAGAAGAAACAAGACAAATACATAAAAATGTATGCATAAAGTATTGGTTCATAATCACATTTCTTTAAATGAAAGACAAGCTATACCAAAAATCAACTGTTCTTCATTAAGGGATTGGCTAAATCAATATAAGTAAGTCCCTACAATAGGATACTAAACATCTGTTCAATAAATTGAATAGAAAATTAATATTGACATAGGAAAGAGACTGTATATTATTAAGTAAAGATATGCTACAATTAATTGTATTCATTTGACTTCGCTTTTGCTAAAAATACAAAGGATTGCATATGTGAAAAAGTGAAAAAGTTAGTTGCTGAAAGCCACTGGAGAAGGGAATGGAAGGAAGCCTCTGGAGAGGGGAGTGGCAACACACTGCAGTATTCTTGCCTAGAGAAGTCCATGGACAGAGGAGCCTGTGTGTATGTGAGTGCTAGTCGCTCAGTCATGTCTGACTCTTTGCGACCACATGGGCTATAGCCCGCCAGGCTCCCCAGTCCATGGAATTCTCCAGGCAAGAATACTGCAGTGTGTTGCCATTACCTTCTCCAGGGGATCATCCCGACCCAGGGATTGAACCTGGGTCTCCCGCATTGCAGGCAGATTCTTTACTGTCTGAGCCACCAGGAAAGCCCAGGGAAGCCTGGTGGGTGACAATTCATTGGGTCTCAGAGAGTCAGACACGACTAAGCAAGTAACACACTGTCACACACATTGCATATGTAACCAGTAGCTAATGGGATATCTCTGATTGGTGTTATGTTTTACTCTTGTATTTCTGAGTTCTTTAAATATGCTTATAAGGAAAACATTAAAATACAGATGATAATTCATACATATTTCCAAGGATTATGATAGAAATTAAATAAAATAGAACTTAAGAAACATAAACATATTATACAAATGTAAGGCTGTGATATTGTAAACCAGTATATAAGTCAAACAGACTTGACACATGAGTTCCACTTAAACAAAACCCATAACAAACTTGGTAACAAGCTTGTATTTGCTAGGAAAGTTCAGTTCAGTCACTCAGTTGTATCTGACTCTTTGTGACCCCATGCACTGCAGCATTCCAGGCTTCCCTGTCCATCACCAACTCCCAGAGCTTGCTAAAACTCATGTCCATTGAGTCGGTGATGCCATCCAACCATCTCGTCCTCTGCCATCCCCTTCCCCTCCTGCCTTCAATCTTTCCCAGCATCAGGGTCTTTTCCAAGGAGTCAGTTCTTCACATCAGGTGGCCAAAGTATTGGAGTTTCAGCATCAGTCCTTCCAATGAATATTCAAGACTGATTTTCTTTAGGATTGACTGGTTGGATCTCCTTGCAGTTCAAGGGACTCTCAAGAGTCTTCTCCAACACTACAGTTCAAAAGCATCAAATCTTTGGCACTCAGCTTTCTTTATGGACCAACTCTCACATTCATACAACACTACTGGGAAAACCATAGCTTTGACTAGATGGACCTTTGTTGGCAAGGTAATGTCCCTGCTTTTTAATATGCTGTCTAGGTTGGTCATAGCTTTTCTTCCAAGGAGCAAGTGTCTTTTACTTTCACGGCTGCAGTCACCATCTGCAGTGATTTTGGAGCCCCCAAAAATAAAGTCTGTAACTGTTTGCATTATTTCTCCATCTATTTGCCATGAAATTATAGGACTGAATGCCATTATCTTAGTTGTCTGAATGTTGAGTTGTAAGCCAGCTTTTTCACTCTCCTCTTTCATTTTCATCAAGAGGCTCTTTAGTTTTTCTTCACTTTCTGCCATAAGGGTGATGTCATCTGCATATCTGAGATTATTGATATTTCTCCCAGCAATCCTGAATCCAGCTTGTGCTTCATCCAGCCAGGCATTTTACATGAGGTATTTTGCATATAATTAAATAAGCACGGTGACAATATACATCCTTCCCCTGTTTGGAACCAGTTTGTTGTCTATGTCCAGTTCTAATTGTTACTTCTTGACCTGCATACGGATTTCTCAGGAGGCAGGTAAGGTGGTTTGGTATTCCCATATCTTTAAGAATTTTTCAGTTTCTTGTGATCCACATAGTCAAAGGCTTTGGCATAGTCAATTAAGCAAAAGTAGATGTTTTTCGGGTGGAGAAGGCAATGGCACCCCACTCCAGTACTCTTGCTTGGAAAATCCCATGGGCAGAGGAGCCTGGTAGGCTGCAGTCCATGGGGTCGTGAAGAGTCGGACACGACTGAGCAACTTCACTTTCACTTTTCACTTTCATGCATTGGAGAAGGAAATGGCAACCCACTCCAATGTTCTTGCCTGGAGAATCCCAGGGACAGGGAAGCCTGGTGGGCTGCTGTCCATGGGGTTGCACAAAGTTGGACATGACTGAAGTGACTTAGCAGCAGCAGCAGATGTTTCTCGGGAACTCTCTTGCATTCTTTATGACCCAAAGGATGTTGGCAATTTGATCTCTGGTTCCTCTGCCTTTTCTAAATCCAACTTGAACATCTGGAATTTCATGGTTCACATACTGTTGAAGCCTGGCTTGGAGAATTCTGAGCATATTTTACTAGTGTGTGAGATGAGTGCAATTGTGTGGTCGTTTGAGCATTCTTTGGCATTACCTTTCTTTGGGATTGGAATGAATACTGACCTTTTCCAGTCTTGTGACCACTGCTGAGTTTTCCAAATTTGCTGGCATGTTGAGTGCAGCACTTTCACAGCATCATCTTTTAGGATTTGAAATAGCTCAACTGGAATTCCACCACTTCCACTAGCTTTGTTCATCGTGATGCTTCCTAAGGCTTACTTGACTTTGGACTCCATGATGTCTGGCTCTAGGTGAGTGATCACACCGTTATGGTTATCTGGGTCATGAAGATCTTTTTTGTACAGTTCTTCGGTGTATTCTTGTCACCTCTTCTTAATATCTTCTGCTTCTGTTAGGTCCAAACCATTTCTGTCCTTTATTGTGCCCATCTTTGCATGATGCTGGGAAAGATTGAAGGTGGGAGGAGAAGGGGATGACAGAGGAAGAGATGGTTGGATGGCATCACTGACTAGATGGACATGAGTTTGAGTAAGCTCTGGGAGTTGGTAATGGACAGGGAAGACTGGTGTGCTACAGTCCATGGGATTGAAGAGTCAGATATGACTAAGTGACTGAACTGAACTTGCACAAAATGTTCCCTTGATGTCAATTTTCTTGAAGAGCTCTCTAGTCTTTCCCATTCTATTATTTTTCTCTATTTCTTTACATTGATCACTGAGGAAGGCTTTCTTATCTCTCATTGCTATTCTTTGGTACTCTGCACTCAAATTGATATATCTTTCCTTTTCTCCTTTGCCTTTTACTTCTCTTCTTTTCATAGCTATTTGTAAGGCCTCCTCAGATAACCATTTTGCCTTTTTGCATTTCTTTTTCTTGGGAATAGTCTTGATCACTGCCTCTTGTACAATGCCATGAACCTCCATCCATAGTTCTTCAGGCACTCTATCAGACCTAATCCCTTGAATCTATTTGTCACTTCCACTGTATAATCATAAGGATTTGATTTAGGTCATTCCTGAATGGTCTAGAGGTTTCCATTACTTTCTTGAAATTGTCTGAATTTGGAAATAAGGAGTTCATGATCTGACCCACAGTCAGCTCCTAGTCTTGTTTTTGCTGATGGTATAGAGCATCTCCATCTTTGGCAGCAAAGAATAAAATCAATCTGATTTGGTATTGACATCTGGTGATGTCCATGTGTAGAGTCTTCTCTTGTGTGTTGAAGAGAAGAGAAAATGTATTGGAATGGGTGAATTTAACTCAGATGAACATTATATCTACTACTGTGGGTAAGAATCCCTTAGAAGAAATGAGTAGCCATCATAGTCAGCAAAGGAGTCAGAAATGCAGTGCTTGGATGCAATCTCAAAAATGACAGAATAATCTCTGTTCATTTCCAAGGCAATCCATTCAATATCACAGTAATCCAAGTCTATGCCCCAACCAGCAATGCTAAAGATGCTGAAGTTGAATGGTTCTATGAAGACCTACAAGACCTTCTAGAACTAACACTCTAAAAAAAGACGTCCAAAAAAAGATATTCTTTTCATTATAGGGGACTGGAATGCAAAAGTTGGATGTCAAGAGATATTGGGAGTAACAGGCAAATTTGGCCTTAGAGTAAAAAATGAAGCACGGCAAAGACTAGCAGAGTTTTGCCAAGAAAATGCACTGGTTATAAATACCCTCTTTCAACAACACAAGAGAAGTGAAAGTTAGCAGCTTTTATCAGAAGAATTCATACTTTGGTATCTAAAAGGATTAAAAAAAAAAAAAAACCCCAAATCTGTATATTTCTTTTTCATGTTATAGTTCTGGGTCAGAGGCAGAAATCCCTAGACCATGATAGCTCTGTTCCACACTAGAGACTCTTCTAATTTCAAGAAATGATATTCAGAAACACTCTGGGATTTGGCTCTGAGTTAATCAGAAAGGCTTATCTGCAGTCTGGATAAGAAAAAGGAGCATGGAATAGATTACATGAGTGAAATATCCTAGGTTAAATGTTAGTAAGGAGCTCATGATCATTCTTAGTTTTGTTTTCAATCCCAGGGGAAAAAAATGTGACCTTTGCCTATGAAAACAGAACTCTGGCTTAAATCACATGAAACATGTAGATGGATTCAGTATTTGTAACTAATTTTGATAGTTTCAGTATTAGAGTTGTAAATAACTGGGAGGGAATGGAAAGGGCACACAATTTTTAAAATCACATCTAATGAGACAAATTATTGAATATATTGGGAGTTAACCATTTTAGAATACAGGAAAGCGCAACTCATAAAGGCAAATTTGAAATGCATATCCAAGTGGAATGCTATAAATAATAGAGCACCTGGACCCAAGAACCCCTCAGGAATGACCCAGTGGGGCACGATTTCCATTGTGGAGTTGGATACAGCTCCCACTGCCTTATACTAGGATTTCTCAGCTCCAGGACTACTGACATTTTAGACTGGGTAATTCTTCTTTGTTGGCAGATATCCTGTGCTTTGCAGGATGTTTAACACCATTCCAGGACTCTTCCTACTAGATTCCAGTAGTAGCCCATCTTCCAGTCATGACAGCACAAAATGCCTGCAGATGTTGGCAAATGCCCCCCTTCCTGGGAGCATGGCAAAATCCCTCCAGGTGGAGAACAGACTAGGGTTGGTTTGTTCCTTATCCCAACAACCAAAAATGTAAATCAGGTATCTAAATATATGTTCTGCCTTTGTGTTTACTGAACCATTACTAAGGCACTATTGAAGAGTGGGTAAAACCAGATTACCTGGGTTCACAACTCAACTATACCATTTACTAGCTTTATGGTGATGGTCAAGTTTCTTGACTTCCTTATTTCTGGAGTGGGAACAATGATAGTATCTACTTTATAACATTGTTGAGAAGCTTAGATGATGTGTTTTCTAAAGTATATCAAACAATGCCTGGCATATAATGTTGTATTAACTTTTAAATTTTATTATTACTGTTATTAATTCAGCTATATTGTACTCTTTACAACATCGATTCTTCTGTCTGCTTGACAGTTATGATTCTCTTTATTAATTAATACACTGACACTCAGCTTTCCACTTGAGTCTTCTGTAAGCCCTGAATTTAGCTAAGTGTTTGATACTTGCAGCAATGAGATTCTGCATGCTGAGAACAGTCTGTACTGCCACAATAATTAAAAAATATATATCAGGTATGAGAGAGGTCTCTGGGTAGCTATTCTATCAATCTTCCCTAGTAATAACTCTCACTACCTGCCATTTTTCAATTTCAACTAATTGTTTAATTACATATGATTTCATAGTAATTGTAATAAACATAACCTATTGCCCTCCCCTCTCATATAATTACATGGTCACGTACAGACAAGGTCTCTAATCTGTAAAATGAGACCGTGAACATAAAGAGGCTCTAAGTTCCCTTCCAATGTTTACATAACCATGAACATAAATCTTTATTAATAATTTTATAAACAACTGTACTGAAGAGTCTGTGACAAACCGTAGTGGGAAATAATACGAAAAACAAAATGTATGTGTAATTGAATCACTTTGCTGACAGCTGAAGTTAACACAACATTGCAAATCAGCTATAACTCAATTTTTTTAAAAAGAGGGGTTAGGAGAAAGGGAGGGAGGACCATGTATGTTTGCCTTAGTCCCTTTAGGGCCATGAACAATTCACATTGGACCCCAAACACACACAAGTCTTGTGGTTAAGATTCCAAAAATGACAGGCTCAAAATACTTTTTTGCAAACATACATGATATTTAACTCATGAGAATTAAAATGATAATGATGGTGCTAAAGTAACATAATTTTTAATTTTTAATTGAGATGAGATTGATTTACAATGCTGTGCAATTTTTGGATATAGAGTAGGGTGATTCAGTTATATATATACTTTTTCAGATTATTTCTCATTGTGGGTTATTATAAGATATTGAGTATAGCTCACTGAAGTATACAGTAAATGTTTGTTATTTACTTGTTTTACGTGTAGTAGTTTGTTAATCTCATACTCTTAATTTATCCCTCCCCTGTTGCTTGTCCCCTTTGGTAACACTGTTAGTTTTCTCTAAGTCCGTTTCTGTTTTGTATACAGATTCATTTGCATTATTTTTTAGATTCTACATGTAAGTGATATCACATAATATTTGTCTTTCTCTGTCTGACTTACTTAAACTTGGTATGATATTCTCTAGGATCATCCATGTTGCTGCAAATGGCAATATTTCATTCTTTGCTATGGCTGAGTGATATTCTATAATATATACATGTATATTATATATATCACATCTTCTTAAGCTAGTCATCTGTTGATGGACACTTGGATTATTTCTATGTCTTTGTTATTATAAATAGTGCCGCTATGGGAAAAAATTTTTTTTTCCAAACAGGTTAATCAGCCTTAGGTAGAGAATGGGGAAGGGAGAGGGGCTCCAGGAATTGGGAAATGATCAAGGTCAGTTTTGACAGGGTGGGAAATAAGCCTGGGTTGGGCTTTGCCGGGGAGAACACTGGAACACAGTGTTGGGAGCTTGAGGAAACTGTTCTGAAGATGAGCTTCTAATTCACAGCTCTGCCTTGTTCACAGACCTCCCTCCACATCTGTCTCATAACCACACAGGGCAGAGAAAGGGCTGAGTTCGCATTCCTGACATCACTCCTGACTGACAGAATGTGAAGAAACCGTCCTCACTGAATGACAGGTGAGAGCTGCACGCTCCTTTTCTAAAGGAGCTTACGGTGTCTGAGTCAGCTCCAGAGGAGCCAGCTTGGTTTTCCTGAGAACACGGCCCTGGTGGTCCTTCTTCAGACTCGTGCGCGGTGCCCTGGCTTTGACAGCCCCACTGCGGCTCTTGACGGGTGTCAGGAAAAGGGGAATGGGAGGAGGGGTCCTGCCCCGTTCCAGTGTTGATCTGCCATCGCTCAGCAGCCTCCCTCCCCATGTGCCCTGAGGTCTGAAACCCAGATTGTGTCACTACACCTAGGCTCCCGTTACGCGGCTGCAATGTCCCCTTAACACCAAGCTACCACACAACTCTTTCCAGAACAAGGGAGCAGGTAAGTGAGTAGTGCTGTTGTGAGGAGAAGTCTTTTCCTGTGCAACAGTAGATGTCTTCTTGCAGTAAGATAAGACGAGTTATGCTGGGCAACTCTAGCCCTGGGGGATAAAGAGTATTTAAAAATGTGGAAAAGAAATACAGAAATTGCTGGAAATGCTGATTCAATCTGGGCATGGCACAATTAGCTCTAAGAAGAACATTTCTGTTCTACACATTCCCTCCTCCTTCAGCGAAGTATGGAAATAATCACGAGACTGCTCTGATGTGTTTAAATGAAATCGATTATAGTTCTTGGACCAGCAGTCCTCNTAGTGGGAAATAATACGAAAAACAAAATGTATGTGTAATTGAATCACTTTGCTGACAGCTGAAGTTAACACAACATTGCAAATCAGCTATAACTCAATTTTTTTAAAAAGAGGGGTTAGGAGAAAGGGAGGGAGGACCATGTATGTTTGCCTTAGTCCCTTTAGGGCCATGAACAATTCACATTGGACCCCAAACACACACAAGTCTTGTGGTTAAGATTCCAAAAATGACAGGCTCAAAATACTTTTTTGCAAATATACATGATATTTAACTCATGAGAATTAAAATGATAATGATGGTGCTAAAGTAACATAATTTTTAATTTTTAATTGAGATGAGATTGATTTACAATGCTGTGCAATTTTTGGATATAGAGTAGGGTGATTCAGTTATATATATACTTTTTCAGATTATTTCTCATTGTGGGTTATTATAAGATATTGAGTATAGCTCACTGAAGTATACAGTAAATGTTTGTTATTTACTTGTTTTACGTGTAGTAGTTTGTTAATCTCATACTCTTAATTTATCCCTCCCCTGTTGCTTGTCCCCTTTGGTAACACTGTTAGTTTTCTCTAAGTCCGTTTCTGTTTTGTATACAGATTCATTTGCATTATTTTTTAGATTCTACATGTAAGTGATATCACATAATATTTGTCTTTCTCTGTCTGACTTACTTAAACTTGGTATGATATTCTCTAGGATCATCCATGTTGCTGCAAATGGCAATATTTCATTCTTTGCTATGGCTGAGTGATATTCTATAATATATACATGTATATTATATATATCACATCTTCTTAAGCTAGTCATCTGTTGATGGGCACTTGGATTATTTCTATGTCTTTGTTATTATAAATAGTGCCGCTATGGGAAAAAATTTTTTTTTCCAAACAGGTTAATCAGCCTTAGGTAGAGAATGGGGAAGGGAGAGGGGCTCCAGGAATTGGGAAATGATCAAGGTCAGTTTTGACAGGGTGGGAAATAAGCCTGGGTTGGGCTTTGCCAGGGAGAACACTGGAACACAGTGTTGGGAGCTTGAGGAAACTGTTCTGAAGATGAGCTTCTAATTCACAGCTCTGCCTTGTTCACAGACCTCCCTCCACATCTGTCTCATAACCACACAGGGCAGAGAAAGGGCTGAGTTCGCATTCCTGACATCACTCCTGACTGACAGAATGTGAAGAAACCGTCCTCACTGAATGACAGGTGAGAGCTGCACGCTCCTTTTCTAAAGGAGCTTACGGTGTCTGAGTCAGCTCCAGAGGAGCCAGCTTGGTTTTCCTGAGAACACGGCCCTGGTGGTCCTTCTTCAGACTCGTGCGCGGTGCCCTGGCTTTGACAGCCCCACTGCGGCTCTTGACGGGTGTCAGGAAAAGGGGAATGGGAGGAGGTGTCCTGCCCCGTTCCAGTGTTGATCTGCCATCGCTCAGCAACCTCCCTCCCCATGTGCCCTGAGGTCTGAAACCCAGATTGTGTCACTACACCTAGGCTCCCGTTACGCGGCTGCAATGTCCCCTTAACACCAAGCTACCACACAACTCTTTCCAGAACAAGGGAGCAGGTAAGTGAGTAGTGCTGTTGTGAGGAGAAGTCTTTTCCTGTGCAACAGTAGATGTCTTCTTGCAGTAAGATAAGACGAGTTATGCTGGGCAACTCTAGCCCTGGGGGATAAAGAGTATTTAAAAACGTAGAAAAGAAATACAGAAATTGCTGGAAATGCTGATTCAATCTGGGCATGGCACAATTAGCTCTAAGAAGAACATTTCTGTTCTACACATTCCCTCCTCCTTCAGCGAAGTATGGAAATAATCACGAGACTGCTCTGATGTGTTTAAATGAAATCGATTATAGTTCTTGGACCAGCAGTCCTCCTTTGATCTGGGATTAAAGTGGCACTCAAAGGATTTGGTCTTTTCAAATTTTAACTACTGGTATCTCTTAGATTTGTTCCTACAATCTGCTTTAAGATAAAACTGGGTTTCAAGTTTCAGAAATTCAGTGTTAAACTCATTTGTTGTGAATAGTCACAGTATATTTTGTTCTTATATCTAAAAGTAAGTAGAAGGCATACATTTCCACAGATGTCTACCATTTTACAAGGTTAAAGTTTCCATTATTACTGTTAGTATTTATGGACAGGGTTTTGTCTCTAGATCATGAGGGGCTATAAGGTAGGAACTGCAATGTTAGGGAGAACTTACTCTGAAACACCTTCAACATCTAGTTGGATATCTGCTTCACAAATAGTTTACCTTGGTGCTCACTCTAGAACATAGTAATGTTCAAATCAAGTTATAGGAATGCTTTATAGAAATTTCATTTTTTTCCTGAGATAAATACATTATAATACTGCCATACCATATTATCAAGCTAAAAGTAGTTTAGAAACTTTTATTTTCAGAATATTCTGGACATTATAAAACTTCTGCCAATATAAAAATGAGTACTTTAAAAAGTGTATTACTGAATAGGCAAAGAATAAATAAATAAATGTATTCAGAGGCCACAAACAAAGTGAGAATTTCTGCTTCAAATAAGATAGAGATGTTGAATTGGATGGAACCTCTCACAGTAACAGTTATCCACTCTGGAATATATACTATATATACATTTTTTAAAAATCCTTTTCTCATGAGAGTATGGCATGGGATAGCTAGTATACAAGAGCCGAGAACCACAGCTTTACTATCTCAAAGAGTCAGAGGATGGAATTCAGAGTTGTTACAAAAAAAAGGTTCAAAATGAATAAACCACAGAAGGGGAAGAACCAAACTCTTTAGGATTTTTGCAAAATCCTTGGCTGACACCTGGAATGCACTTGAGGGAGACAGAGAGAAGCCAGAGATCACAGGGAAAAGTGTCACTGGAGAAAGAAATGGCAGCCCACNAAGGTTCAAAATGAATAAACCACAGAAGGGGAAGAACCAAACTCTTTAGGATTTTTGCAAAATCCTTGGCTGACACCTGGAATGCACTTGAGGGAGACAGAGAGAAGCCAGAGATCACAGGGAAAAGTGTCACTGGAGAAAGAAATGGCAGCCCACTCCAATGTTCTTGCCTGGAGAATCCCAGGGACGGGAGAGCCTGGTGGGCTGCCGTCTATGGGGTCACACAGATTCGGACACGACTGAAGTGACTTAGCAGCAGCAGCAGCAGAAGGCTGAAAGAATAGTAGAAATTTCTTTTATTACCCTCTATAGAAGAGATTCAGTTTGGATTTCGAGTCCAGTAAATATACCTGCTAGAACAAAAATAAACACTCCTTAGAGGAAGATAACAAAATCCAGTGTCTGTATAGAAGATCCTCAATTTCTAGAATGTAAGTTAAATTTTTTTTCAGAGAAATGAGAATAAGAGAGGAAAACAAGGCATGTAATTAAAATTAAAAGAGTCACTAGAAAATAACCTAGAGATTATGCAGGTGTTGGAATTAGCAGGCATTATCTGTTCAAGAAAATATTTTTGTAAAAAAAGAATGAATGAGAAACAGCAGAAAATGAAAACTATAAAAAAGAACTAAGTGAAAATTAAAGAACTAAAACATACAACATTGAAATTAAAAAATATAATGGATGACTTACTGGCAGATTAAAGATGACATAGTAAATCATCAGAGAACTGATCAAGAAAATATTCAATCTAAAGAACTCAGAGAAAAATATGCAAACCAAAAATAACAGATCCTAATATTAGTAATATCAAGCACACTAATTTATGTATAACTAGAATCTCAGAGAAAAAGAAGAGAGAGAAAATAGGATAGAAGTAATATCAAAGAAATAATTATCTAAATTATTCATATTTAGTCCAAGAAATATAATCTTGAATACCCAAGAAACAAAGTAAACTCCAAGGATTAGTAAAAAAAATTAATCATACATGAGTAGAATACAACAGAACTACTAAAAACCAGACAAAAAGATAATTATGATAATAGCAGCAAATAATGACACATTACATAAGTGAGAACAGGGCTAATAATGGAATAATTTTATATGTTTAAAGAAAAAAACCTGTTATGCCAGGATTATATATCTAGCAAAATGTATTTTAAAAATATTGGCAAAATAAAGGTAATTTTAGACAAAAATTGAGGGAATTATTGCCAGCATATATTCTCTAAAATGTCAAGGAAAATTCTTCAGGCTGAAAAAAAATTAAGCAAGACCGCAAGTCACATTTATAGGAAGGAATAAAGAGTACATGAGATGGTACCTGAGGAAATATAGAGAACTGAACTATTTTTTAATTTCCTTATTCATTACAAGATACATGCTTTTTAAAAATTAAATTATCAGTGAATTGTGGGGCTTAGACATAATGATGTAATATATATGACAACAGATTAGTTCAGTTCAGTCGTTCAGTCATGACTGACTCTTTGCGACCCCATGGACTGCAGCACGCCAGGCTTCCCTGTCCATCACCAACTCCCAGAACTTGCTAAAACTCATGTCCATCGAGTTGGTGATGCCATCCAACCATCTCATCCTCTGTCATCCCCTTCTCCTGCCTTCAGTCTTTCTTCTCAGCATCAGGGTCTTTCCTAAGGAGTCAGTTCTTTGCATCAGGTGGCAAAACTATTGGAGTTTCAGCTTCTGTTTCAATCCTTCCAACTAATACTCAGGACTGATTCCTTTAG